>RJWM01019312.1:0-13553 GCA_004363535.1 Dasyprocta punctata
AAGAGGTGCTTCTTAAATCACAAACATAGACAACTAATTGCCTACTTGATGAAGTTAGATTTCATATTCATTCATTGCTAAATTATAGAGTTAGTGGGAGAATTAAAGGAATTAACAGAAGTGCTTCGAAAAATGTCTGGCATGCAACAGATGCTCTACAAGTGTTTTCAGTAATAATTTATTATTATGCATATATAGTACACATTATAGTAGTGCATATATATATATTCCATTTATTGATTTACTTATACAGCAAATTACAATTATGTAGCAGCTACCATGCCAGGTTTTGGATATGTAAAGATATGTTAGTCTTATCCCTAGTATCTCCTCTCTAATAGAGAAAACAAATATATAAACATATAATGGATAGCCAGGTGTGGTGGCGCACGCCTTTAATCCCAGCACTTGAGAGGCTAAGGCCGGAGGATGGTTTTGAGTTCAAGACTGGCCTGGGCTACAGGTGAGTTGAAGGCCAGCCTGAACTGCATAGTGAGACCCTGTCTCTAAAAACAGGGCCAGGAATTTAGCTCAGTGGCCTAAGCACCAGGTGCAAGGTTGTGAGTTCGATGCCTGGTACCAAAAAACAAACAAATAAAAAAAACATATAATGGAAATGAAATTGATAAATGCAATAACTGAGTTATATTTAAGGGGAAGTAGTAGCAAAAGGCAGAAATCAATATAACTGCTCGGGAAAGAGGGTTATTCAAGCCATATGGCTAGAACCAAATAGTTGAATGAAGTTACTAGACGGTGACAGTGGAGATAGTAAATTTCAACAAAGACATAAAGTTATGGTGCAGCAGGGTATATTTGAAGCTGAGGATAAGTTATGAGGAAAAATAAGAAAGTACTCAATAAACCAGATTATAACAACATTGTATCAGTGATAAGGAATTTAGACATTCTTTCACGGGGGATGGCAAGTCATTGAGGGATCTTAATTTTAGAAAATGTGCACAAAGATATACAAATTCAAGTAGTTTCAAAGACCAAGGATGTGGAAATTGGGTCTGGCCTAAAGTGATGGAGACTATTGGAGAAGATTAAATAAAAAGTGTATAAAGGGCCAGGGATTTAGCTTAGTGGCATAAGCACCTGCCTGGCAAGCGTGAGGTTGTGAGTTCGAGTCTCGGTACCAAAAAAAAAAAAAAGTGTATAAAGACATTCAAGTGATTAACAACAACAAAATAAAAAACTACTAAGTAATGGATCTTGAGGACTGCATGTTAGAACCTGTGGTTTTGTTGACTGTATGAGAAAGAGAGCAGAAGGAGGCAGAGTCTAATTTAGGAACCACTTCATGAGCAAAAATAAGAGAAAGGATTCAGGAATGAGAACAAGGAACTCAACATAAAAAATGTTTATAACCTATGGGAAAGATAAGGAAACAAGTTAGAACACAGCTTAAGTTTCTAGCTGATAGTGATACAGGGGAATGATCTCGGTGGAAGAACTCCAAATGATATAGAGGAATGAAACTCCCAAGCTACTGTATGTCTGGTGCGAGTTCATGTTTTCTAAAATCGAAGAATGAATTTTAGGAACAATGGGGGTTAAGAACAAAAATATTTATTGAGAGAAAGAAAGCTTCTGTCTGAAAGAGAGACAGAAGGGGTCCCAAGTGGGTTGCCAAAGACTCTGTCTTTTCTAGTGACTTTTATAGAGTAAAACCCTGATGGGGAAAACTGGGAACTTGCAACGCAGGTGGGCTTGAGTTTGGGACAGAACTGTGGTCAACCAATAAGATTAATTGTTTAGGTAAAATTGACCAAATCAAGGACAAACAGGGAAGCGAGTCACATAGTAAGTGAGCATTCTTATGGATCAGGGGATTGGTATAGTAATTTCTGACTTCTCAAGACGATCCATACCGAATCCCTAATGCTTATACTTAGGGTGTGGTTGCATTTGTTTTGCCTTTTGTCTTGAAATCTGGCCCACAGCAAGAGGTGTGTATCTCTTCCAAGGTCACAAGATATCTGGTCCTCTATACTGGTTCCTTTGAGGGCCTAGCCCTGTCTGACTGCCAATAATATTTCTAATTAACTCAGTTGCCTGTAACAATAGGACTGGATATATGATAAGAACTCTTCAACTCTATGGAAACGGCAGGTAGAGCCTGGGGGATGGGCAAGCATAATGCATTTGGCTTTGGAAATGTTGAGTTCAGAGGGTTAGTAAGTCATTTAATTCAAGCACTCAGCAAATAACTAGGTTTACAGATACAGAATATCAAAGGAAGACCAGGGCTAGGGGTTTAGATCAGTGGCACAAGTGCCTGCCTGGCAAGTGCAAGGTCGTGAGTTTGATTCCTGGTACCAAAATAAATAAATAAATAAATAAATAAATAAATAAATGAAAGACCAAGATAGGAGGTAGGGAAATAGATCTTTCTCAAAAGGGAAGGGAATCAAGAGACTGAAGCAGGGGGCAGGGAGGGAAAGAGGATGAAAAAAGGAATTAAGATGCATTATATACTGGTACCAACTTCCCACAGGAATGTAAAGATTATGTACTATAAACATGTACTAATAAAGAAGATGACCTAAAGAGTTTTAGTTTATAGATGGGAATTAACAATAGGAATTTGTTATTATCTACCAAAAAAAAAAGTGCAAGCAAAATTCCCTATCTGAATTTTTGCATATGTGATCATTTTCATATTTATGATATCTCAGAAATTCTTTTTTAAAATTTTGAATTCTTCTAATGTAAATTTGGAATGTAGAAATGATAATGATAAGTTGTGCAGTTTATCATGGGTATTAGAGAAGTCAAACTATAAACAATATATTCATAGAAATTGTAACACATACCTATATATATATATATATTTTTTTTTTTTTTTTTTGTGGCACCGGGGATTGAACTCACAACCTCGCGCCTGCCAGAGCAGGCGCTTAAGGCACTGAGCCAAACTCCCGGCCCTGGTTTTTTTGAGGCAGGGTCGCACTATGTAGCTCAGGCCGGCCTTGCGCTCGCGTTGTAGCCCAAGCCGGCCTCGAACCCGCAACACTCCGCCTACCTCAGCCTCCCGAGTGCTGGGATTAAAGGCGTGCGCCACCACGCCCGGCTTGCATACCTATATTTTTAAAGCACACTGTTAAACGCATGGACTAAGTATTGTAATTCCATCTAAATACCTTAGGCGGTTGCTTGATTCTATTTTATTTGGCAAGATATACATCTAAAAAGAAGGCTGAGTACAAGTATATGAGGCAAATGAAGACATTATACATAAAGACTAGCATTGCCACTAAGAGATGTTATTTACAGATTATGTGTGCGTGTGTGTGTGCGTCTGTGTGTGTTTGTGTCCTTAGAAATGTTAACTCACAAACAACAGGAAGTTAAGGTTTAAAAACTATGTCTAGGTCCAGTTAACATACTGTTTACTACCCCTGTTTCAAATCAGTAGTGACCCAAACCCAGTAAGAGCCTTTTCCCTGGAACATTTGGGGACCAATTTGGAACGAGGAAAGGATGAAATAGGCTCCCGAGTTAAAGTACTGGCATCCCAATCTCAAGAATGGGTCAATTTCTATCCAAATGTTTACTTTGGAACAACTTTATACAAGCTATTGAGTCTAATTAACAAAGACAACTACCAGGATAATGGAGAAATATTGTGGTTTCCGACTCTTTTTTATCACTGTTCAACACTTTTAAATGAATTTAAAACAGATGTTGAAATTGCTGTCAACTATTCACTTGTTATATGTGAATGGAAATTAACTTGCTTTTGTTCATCATTAAATTAAATGTCAGGCTTTGGAATGCAGGGTATCATAGCCTTTTTGTTTTCTTTTTTGGGGGGGAGTGGCAGGGGTGTGGTTACAGCGGGCTTCATGCTGAGCTATATCCTTAGACTTTCTTTTTTCATAATTTTTAAAATTTTGAGACAGGGACTTACTAAATCAACTAAGTTGCCCAGCTTGAGCTAGAACTTGTGATCCTCCTACCTCAGTCTCCCAGAGCACTGGGAATGATGGCTGTTTAAAATTAGAAACAACTGAAATAATTTTGATAATTGTGAAAACATTCACCTTTGTAAGATAAAAAGGAAAATTCCTGGGAAAGTTTAGAATTCTGAAACACATGATTTTTATAGAAACAAAAATAAATATTTCGTTTTTTAACAAAAATTTTGGGACATCATTCATATTCTTAGTCCTCCATTTGCTGGGGTCTACAAAAGAGCTTAAAAATAGTTGCCAGTCTTGGAGTTAAAGATTACTAATACTATATGACTCAGTGCCCAGATAAGAGGGCTTGCTAATAATCATTTACAAACTCCATAGAAGTAAACAGGGCAGAGGTGATGTGGGCAAGTGTCTCGGGCAAGTTTGATGGTTTCTGCTGAACTCTTACTCTGGGGAAGGTAGCCACCCTGTCATTTGTTCATTTAACAAACATTTATCAAGGATCTCTACTATGAAGCCGGGCGTGGTGGCGCACGCCTTTAATCCCAGCACTCGGGAGGCTGAGGTAGGCGAAGCGTTGTGAGTTCGAGGCCGGCTTGGGCTACAACGCGAGCGCAAGGCCGACCTGAGCTACATAGTGCAACCCTGCCTCAAAAAACCAGGGCCGGGAGTTTGGCTCAGTGTCTTAAGTTCCTGCCCTGGCAGGCGCAAGGCTGTGAGTTCAATCCCCGGTGCCGCAAAAAAAAAAAAAAAAAAGGATCTCTACTATGTGTCACAGGTATAGTATGAATTAAATATACATAGAACAACATAAATTACATAATTGTATGGCATCAAACACCAAATAATTGATAAACGAGATTTTTATGGTGTTTTTTACAATTTCACTCAAAGCAAGACACTTTTAATTTTCCCTTCATAAAAATGAAATTTGATTTTATGAAAAAAATCATACCTTTTCATTTGGATCTGAGAACTTCAATTAAACACACAAACGTAAGCAACGGACACACTCCATGTTGATCATGTGATAGAATAGCCCTTTCTTGGGGACACATCTTAGAGCAGTGGCATTGAGCACAGATCCAGTGATGACTACTACTAACATCACTGTAGGACAGCTCCAGGTTTATGGGGGGAAAAAAAGCCCTAATCCCTTCTGACCCAGAGGGATATAATGAAATACAAAAGCAGACAGAGTAAATAGCTAGCATCATTGGTGAAATCTTACAGTTGAGGGAAGAATGTATGAGAATACATTATGTATATTTCATAATGAAATCTTCTATAGCTTTTATAAAGTAGTTTGATTTTAGTTTAAGCAGAGGTCTACTCCTGGAAATTAATAAATTTTACTTGCAATCCCAAGCTGATATTTTTAGATTTATAGCAATCCAGGTAAATGGTAGCAATTTGAGAGTTTTTAAAAGCATACATGTGCATACACACACACACGTGTGCAAACACACATGCATGTGAGTGCACACACATGCATTTCAGAAAGTTACCTCTGTAGTATTTTTTTTTTTTTGAGACAAGGTCTCACTATGCAGTCCAGGCTGGCCTTGAATTCACTAGGAAGCCCAGGTTGGTCGCAAACTCACCATAATCCTCCTGCCTCAGGCTCCCTAGTGCTGGAATTACAGGCATGTGCCACCTTGCAGTTACCTCCATAAAAACCTGTAGCCAGCTAGAATATGTTCTTTGGACATTACACAATTCTTGTGATCTCAGTAAGTCAGACATATTGGGGGAAAATATGGACAAACCAGATCCAGGGCAAAAGTAAGGGCTTATGATCCAAAGACTCAACAATCAATGGGATCTGCACTAATTCAACAACTCAGTGTTTTGTACCTTCACCAGACAAGGTCAGGGGAAGGTGTAGATGACACTGAGAAAAGAGCAAAAGACAGGTGAGAAAGTCTTATGACCAGATTTACCTACTGCTGAGATTAGTTGTCACTCAGCAGACTGGATCTTAACAACCTCAATCCAGGCAAACACTATAGAGAATTAATCAGTGAAATCTGTTCAAAGAAGAAAAACAGTATACTAACTTTCAAGGACTTGACCTCACAGACAGATTCCCAGGATCATCACTGGAGGAGAGAGGACACCATCATGGTCATGAATATCATGATCTCAAAGTGAGCATTAAGTAGAATTTAGAACAGGTTGAAGAGTAAAGAACAAATGATACAAATACCTTGAAGATACCATCACCAAATGATTGTCACTGAAATTGTGTACCATTATACATCAATATGCTACCGATCCTATCTAGGACTTGCTATTTAATTTGTGCAAAATAAAAGTAAGGGACTCCTTTTCCCACAAGTTTTAAAAATTTCAAGATAGTAACAGCAGAGCATTAAACCAAGCACAGGACCTTCCTAAGAATGAGGTCTTATAATATTGTGCAGGCACACATTCATGTAGCTGGTTCTTACCCTATTGAAGAAAATGCAAGTAAGTTTTGAGTTTACTTTTAAAGAATGAAGAATTGTGTAAAAATTTCAAATGACACATTTTGAATATTACTATGGCTTGTGTCTAGATATTTCCCCTAAAGGTTTGTGTAGTCATGGTTGGGGTTTTTGGAGGTGGCTAGATCTAGGGTAGATGACACTAGATTGTGTGATGCTGGGATTGAGGTAAAATGCTTGGATTAATGGTGGCCCACCCTGGGTGAGTGCTACCTATCCTAAGGGTGGATAGTCTGGATAGAATTTAAGGGAAAGAAAGAGGCCTCTTGCCATTGCTTGCTGCTTGCAGCTGGTTCTTTGCTACTTCACCGCTTTGCTGCTTTCTGCTTGCTCTGCTTTGCCATGGACTGTTTCTTCTCTGTGATGCCCCTCTGCCATGCCACCCTGCCTTGGAGCCAGATGACTATGGACTGAAACCTCTACAAACTGGGAGCTGAGATTAACTTCTCCTCCTTTAACTTTGGGTGTTGGGTATCTTGTACCACCAAATGAAAAAGGTAACTAAGAAAAATACAATAATACTTTTATCAAACAACAAAGTCATCAATTTGACCATACTTAAAATGAGTCATAATTTAGGATCAGAATCATCATAGCCAGTGAACAATTATTTGTCATGTGACTGACTGAATAGTTTTAAAATAATTTTAGAAAACCTTCTGAAAACCACTGGCAACAACCAAAGGGACCCAATAAAGGTCTTGCATATTAGGATGGTAATTTGAGCTAGATTCATACCTTTTATTCTTTTTTTTTTTCTTTTTTTTTTTTTTGCGGCACCGGGGATTGAACTCACAACCTCGCGCCTGCCAGGGCAGGCGCTTAAGGCACTGAGCCAAACTCCTGGTCCTGGCTTTGTGAGGCAGGGTCGCACTATGTAGCTCAGGCCGGCCTTGCACTCGCTTTGTAGCCCAAGCCGGCCTCGAACTCACAACGCTTCGCCTACCTCAGCCTCCCGAGTGCTGGGATTAAAGGCGTGCGCCACCACGCCCGGCTTTATTCTTTTTGATAAAGAGCATCTAGAGCTTCATCTGTATGGAAAGGAATTTTCTCCAAGGAAGAACTGAACATCAACAGTGATCTGGGGCCTCAAGTGCAACAAAACGTAGGCAGCTCTGAATTTTCTCCCGTTTGGAAAAAAGAGTGATTGTATTTATGGTGATCAATGTGATAGCTATATTGTTCTGTACTGTATTTTTTTTTTTTTTTTTTTTTTTGACCAAGCTCACAAACTTGCACCTGACAGGCAGGCACTTAAACCACTGAGTCAAACTCCCGGCCCTACTTTTTTTGAGGCAGGGTCACACTCATGTTGTAGCCCAAGCCAGCCTTGAACTCACAACACTCCTCCTACCTCAGCCTCCCGAGTGCTGGAATTAAAGGCATGTGCCACCATGCCTGGCTTCTGTACTGTATTTTAACCAGAGTTTTAAAAATTGTTAAACATTTTATATAGCAATACACAGACTTTATAAAGAATTTTATGTATCTTGGCAGTTATTTCTTGTTCTTAAGAAATAAAATATTAAAAACGTAAGCCAAGGGTGGTGGTAAATGCCTACAATCCCAATCATTCAGGTGGGCGAGGCAGGAGGATTGTAAGATTGTTTGAGCCCACCAAACAATCCTGGGTTTCACACCAGCCTGGAGTCATGCGCATCCTGGGAAGCAATGGGAGGCCCCAGCTCCTAAAAAAAAAATTTTTTTTTTTTACTTAAAGCAATTTCCTTCTCACTTTAATGCAACTGCCATTCTTAGTTTTCTATACAATTTTTTTAAGCACACATGCATCTATTTATAATGCATTCTCTTCTTTTTAACACCAAATATAGATGATACTGTGTGTTATTTTGTTCAACACCCAAAATTTTCAAATTTATCCACATCGTTACATGTAGTTCTATTTCACTATTGTTTCCACGACTTGCAAAAGTATTTCCTTAGGTTCACCCCTCTACTGTGTGCTCACCCCAGAGTCCCTGGGGTGATCAAGGGTGGTTGGAGGGCAGGTGTTTCGGTCGTGCAGGCGGTGTGGATGGTGCTTATTTGGGGAATCCGAGGAGTCTGTTAGTGAGAGGTAAAGGGGCATGGGGTGATAAGGCAAGAAGCTTGGGAACTCTCCCTATTTGGAATTCCATTTCCAGAATTCTACATTTGAACATGATGCTTAACGTAGGAGGCTAGAATACATTTGATTTACTATTTAGCTTGATTCGTAACTTTCAAGTATTCAGAAAAATTAAAAAAAAGAATGTCAACCTGCATTTGTATTTTTGGCTGGGCCCCACAAATAGGGGCAGTCTCTTTCCTTATACCCTTGCTTCAAATGTTACAGTAGGAAATTAATTGTAATATGGGTCTCCTCTTAGCTCTCCTTCCTCGTGTAAATTTCTACTTCACCTCTTCACTCCACTGGTTAGGACTCAGGCAACTTAAATTCCACACCAATTTGGAACGAAGACGCTAAGAGCACGCCAAGCACTGACGCTCCACTCTCGAAGCCTCCCACTGGGACCTGTGTCTGCCAAGACCCGCCCACTTTGCCCCGCGGCATCCTGGGAATTGTAGTCTTTGGCGGGGTAGCGACCTTCACCGAGTCTCCTCCCTCAAGCGCCTGACGCTGCCTTTTGCCCTCAGGACGCCGTGACGTGGCGGTCTTACCGTCCCTTGCCTGCACCCTCCTTCCTTCCCTGTGGAGAAGCTCAGTCCCGGACTTCTGAAGACCTTTTACGACGTTGGCTTTCAGAGTCTGTCTCGGCACCAGGTCCACTTTTCGGCAAAGTGACGTGGACGTCAACAGCAATGGCGGAAGGAGAAGAGGTCTTGTCGCTGCCAGCCTTGAGCGGCGATGGCTGGTGAGTGAAAGCCCAGGACAAATTCTCATGGGCCCTTTTTTCTTCCTTCTCATCGTCCTGTCTGTCTCTGGGACGCCGGCTGGCGCCGGGATGGAACTGCAGGGCCGGTTGCTGGAGAAGTCGGGTGCTCTGCCCCGCCCCCTCCGCTTGCCAGGTCCTGATCCAAGGGCTGGGGCTCCACTCGGAGAGGGGTGGTGTCCAGGCGCTGGGCCTCGTTCTAGTGCCTCTGCTTCGTCCACCTGTCTCCAAAAAGTGCGGGAGAGAGTGACTTCAGCGGTGGGGCTCGCCAGAGTCCGTGGCCAGGTTAGCAGAAGTAGGCAGGTTAAAGAGGAAGTTCTTGGGCGTATTGGAGGCACTGGAATGACTTAAAGTTAGCATCGCGACCTTTGCTCGAGGTTTAGGGCAAAGAGATATACCCAGGGAGGACTCCTACCTCGTAGTTAGTATTTTTTTTAAATTTTGTTTTTCTGTTGTTTCATTTTGTCTTCCAACAGTTTCCACCATTCGCCTCCACCTTATAAATTTTCTTTTTCCTTCTTACCACTTTTTTTCACAATTTAATTTCATAGTTTTCCATGCAATGTGGGACAGTGTTCTTGCTGCTCCTGTCTTTATATGCTTACCTGTTTATACCTGGGTTGTAAGGAAGACTTCTAATAATTTTTTTTTTTTGCATTACTCATCCAGTGTCGTCAACCTTTGGAACAGCTGTTACTGTTGAGGTAGTTGATATTCACTGCATAGTTCCTTCTCACTCTGTCTTGTAGTAAAATGAACCTTGAGAAGCTTGTGTAATTTTCACGATTTATCTGAAGTGTATCGGTCACATGTATTAGATAGTTCTGGATGGCTTGGACATATATGTGTATAATTCCCTGGCATTGTGTTTACTTAAAAACAGTAGGAGATATTGGTAGACTTGGACTTTATTGTTGCATTATTTTGTTGCTTTATTTTGTTTTGATTTGTGACAGTGTCTCTATGCAGTTTAGGCTGGCCTTGAACTCAGTATGTAGCCCAGGCTGGCCTCGAGCTCAAAACGGCAACCCTCCAGCCTCAGTTTCCCCAGTTGTGGAATTACATGCATGCACCACCACACCTGGCTGACTTTGATTTTACTCTTTGAGGAAAAAATGGAAACAGCTGAAAGGGATAGTTAATATAGTAATCTTAGTGCATATACTCTCCGAAGTATAAAGAAAAACACGATGACTTAGTTATAATTTCTTTGTATTGATTTTGTTTATATTGGAGTTGGGGAACTGTGACAGGTACACTCAGGAATAAGGCAAAACTTTTTAGAAAATGACCAAGCTAGTTACAAAATGAGGTTTGCTATTGCTTAAGGGTGCATTGTATTATAAATGGAGACAGTCAGCTGACTGAGGGCCTTGGGGGGAAATATTTACCAAGCTGGCCTTGAACTCACAAGGATCCTCCTGCCTCAGGGTCTTGGGTGCTGTGATTACGGGCCTGGACCATCACACCCAGCTGTTAAGATTTTAACATTGTGAGCATGGGTCTGCTTCCAGAAGAGCAACCTGGAATAAATGGTTGCTAGAGATAGCACTTATTCTTGTCTAGGCTTACTGTGTTTTGGTGAGGCTTCTTAGTTTTGTTTTATTTTCAAGAATGTGTGAACACTGAGACAACCCGTTGTGATTTCTGTTATGTCTCCGTTCTCCTCTGACATTTCATTCTCTTCTTTCTTCATTCTTTCTTTGATACATTTTTCCCCCGCCCCATGAGTGTGAATAAAGTCAGAACAGACCTGGGATTAAAGGCATGTGTCACCATACCCGGCTTGTCTTAGGTGTCTATATATATGATTTGTTATATTGTATCATATAATGTATTATATGATAATTTATCTAACCATTGCTCTTTAGAGAGCGAACTTCTCAAGTGCAGTGACTAATAGCAGGAAACTCAGTAAATGTTGAATGAAGGTATGCATGAATGAATTCAGAGGGTTTTTTTGTTGTTGTAATGGGGAGGGGGTGTCAAACCTAGGGCTGCTCTACTACTGAGCTAACCCCATCCCTAACCTCCTTTTAAATTTTGGAACAGGGTCTCGAGCTTGCCTAGGCAAAACACAAATTTGTTATCCTCCTGGCTCAGCCTTCTTCAGAGCAAGGATTATAGGCATGTGCCCAGCTGAATGCAGGCTTTTGTTTAATCATGTGCAATAGCATACCAAGCTTGCTATTTCATATAAATTTCCTGACAGCAGTGTTTTTGTGAGCTAATTGTTAGCTGGTATAGTGCTTATTCCTAATAGAAAGCCACGGTTGTCAGAAACTGCCTAAGTGCATGAGTATTCTTGAACTTCAGTCATGTAAGCACAAAGAGCGTGGTGAAACCATTTTTAAAATGTTTATAGTTAGTTTTGAATAATTTAAATTTAAAAATTATATTACAAAAATCAGGATTTGTAAAAGCAAACATTAGTGAATTGTTACAATTCAGAGATTGGCAGTCCTTTTATTGGTATTGGTGAAACTAGCTGTATTATTTTCTGAGCTTTTCCCTAAAGATCTAAACTCATAATTAAAAAAAAATTTAGTATAGGCTTTAATGATATATGTATTAATGTTATGAATTTCTTTAACATTTTAACTCAGTTTTCACTTTCAATTCAAGTTTTTTATTTATGGATCTTAAATTTTTGCTAAACTTTTCTTAAAATTGTAAAAGGTCAGTTCTACGAAAAAGCTTCCATTGTTGATTTGAGATGTGAATAGGAACTGTTTTGAGAATAATTGGTTCTTTTTCAAAGTTTCGTGCACTCTATAAATGGTATTCTAAATGTTTCCCACCTCATAAACATTAAAGTATGAGGAAAGATTTAAAATACCACATGAATACTAAGATTGCAGTTTTAGGCATGATATAGCCAATAAAGAAATATGTTTAATATGCAAATAGAAGAAACTTTTCTGTTTAAGAATATTGATAGCTTATTAGATTGGAAGAGCTAGATATGGCAGCTGATATAGCATTTCATACCTGGGTGAGAAAGTTATAGTGTGTGCTTTCTTTATTTTAAACTTGCTACCTAAAAAGTTATCGTGGTGTTTAATTTTAGAAAGGAAATATAAGAGAAAGGACAATGCATGGTTGATAATGATGGAATATAAGAAAGTACCGTACAAGCCGGGAGTGGTGGCGCACGCCTTTAATCCCAGCACTCGGGAGGCTGAGGTAGGCGGAGCGTTGTGAGTTCGAGGCCAGCTTGGGCTACCAAGCAAGCACAAGGCCAACCTCAGCTACATAGTGCGACCCTGCCTCAAAAAAACTAGGGCCAGGAGTTTGGCTCTGTGGCTTAAGCGCCTGTCCAGTAGGCGTGAGGTTGTGAGTGCAATCCCTGGTGCTGCAAAAAAAAAAAAAAAAAAAAAAGACAAAGAAAAGAAAATACTGTAGATTTGTGTAAAGCTTTACCATTACATGTAATACTTAGGTAAACCACCTCATGTGGCTCTTACAAGCAGCATTGTGAGACAGGGATCTTGGGAATTATTGTAACTGCCTTATTGGAGATGAGAGCAGAAGTTTAGAGAAGTTATATGACAAATCCAGTTAGCGGGAGATTTAATACTTAAACTCATGTCTCAGCACTCTAAACACTGTATTCTTTTTCAAGTCAGTTACATATATATTGCTTATTTCATATATGTAGTTGGTACCTCTATTCACAAACTTAGTTTGTTGTATGACATTGGAAAAGATGGCCCTGTTTGTGTGAGAAGGATGATTAGGGTTGAGTTTGTAACCTGATGGAGAGTTTGCAGACAAAAATTATATTTGCCAAATGCTTCTGTATGTAAACCAAATTGGTTGCCAGCAAAAGAATTCATGAACCAAGGCACCTCTGTACTTTGACATCCAGGGAGAGAGCCCATATAAAAGTATGTTAATAATTCGTTTAATCAGCCCTGTGTTTTGGATAACATAATATCCAAAAATATGGGTTGTTGAGCATATCTGTGTATTGGTTATCTGTGGTGCTTTTAAGACTATAAATATAACTGTGAGCTGTGTACCACATTGACTCCTGCATCCTTGAGAAGGGTCAACTCATAATTGATAATGCCTTTTGTTTTTATCATACTAATGTTTTTCGTATCCTTACCAGAAATCACATAAATCAAGTTGTTTTTTTACCTTAAATTACAGCTATATACATCATCTAGAAAATATAATTATGTGATATGTAATAGATATATTTATTGTTTTGTAAATTATGTAACTGTTAGTCAAGTACAGTTATATTACAGTCT
>RJWM01019312.1:13653-39434 GCA_004363535.1 Dasyprocta punctata
TTTTTTTTTTTTTTTTTTTTTTTTTTTTTTTTTTTTTTTTTTTTTTTTTTTTTTTTTTTTTTTTTTTTTTTTTTTTTTTTTTTTTTTTTTTTTTTTTTTTTTTAGGCAGGGTCTCACTATGCAGTTGAACTGACCTTAAACTCACTTTGTAGCCCAGGCTGGTCTCCAGCTCACAACGCTCCTCCTGCCTCAGCCTCCTGAGTGCTGGAATTGCAGGCATGCACAGGCCACTACTGGCCTCAGTTGGGCCCAGTGACCAGTAAAGTTTCACTCACTATGAGTCCGATGATGCCTGTCTCCAGACAGGGGCCTAGGCTTTGGATAGACTCGCAAGTAAAGATGCAAAGTCAATTGATTAATTTTAAATCCTGCTCAGAGCTGCTTCATAGTGGTCTTCATCAATTGAATATCAGAAATTCTTCAGATTTATTTTGTAAATTCCATTTAGATTTAACTAGCAAAAAAAGTACATGAGATCCTCTTTTATCAAATAAGTCTCCATTGAGGTTGGAATTCAGGTTAAAACTATGAATCCAGTATGTTTTTCTTTTGCTAAAGTATATTTCCCATTGGGAAGGTGCCCTTGGAAAGAATTGCCCAAATGTTGCAAAGTGTTGTGTCATCTGCAGTAGTTCCTTTTCTTCCAGAATAGTAATTTCAAGAAGATAAATATTGGTGATTCTTTTTGATCATTATAGTTTGGATAAATAGAAATTTGTAACATATAGATAATATCTCTCACTTTTTGGTTTTTTTTTCTCCCATTCTTTGTTTTGGGCAAAGGGATATGTTCTGTTTTTAGTTTCCAAATAAATTGCTTTGAGAGGGAAAAAAAACCAAAAGAACGCACTTTTTTTTTTTTTTTTTTTTGGTACCGGGGATTGAACTCACAACTTTGTGCCTGCTTACAGCACTGAGCTAAATCCTTGGCCCAATTTTTTGATACAGGGTTTCACTATGCAGTTCAGGCTGGCCTGAAACTCACATTGTAGCCCAGGCTGGTCTTGTACTCACAACAATTCTCCTGCCTCAGCCTCCTGAGTGCTGGGATTAAAGGCATGTGCCACCATGCCTGGCTAGAACACACATTTCTTAAAAGTGCTAGAAAGTCACTTCATATTATGGAAGGGAACAATGTTGAAGACTTTTATCTTGAGAGAACATGGAAAAGGAAAGTGTAGCGCACTCTGAGGTTAACTGCTCATTAGTGGATAAATTATTCAATATCGTAAGCAAAATCCTACAGCAGATACATTGCAACATATGTGATTAGGAAAAACTTTATTGTGCTTATTTTTTATTTTTTTAAATTTAAGCAATAATTTGACTTTTTTCTTTGCAGTAGAAAGGACCACTCTCGGTACATTTGATCTACATGTCTTATGGATCAAAAATAAGTTTGAAAAGACTTAAAGCATCTATTCCATTTGTAGTTAATTTTAGTTTACTGTAGTTACAAAAAAACAATAGGCATCTCCTTTGCCTATTGCCCAGTAGTGAAATATTGTAGCTCCCATGTTTGATTGGCTTCTTAAGCCAGGAGGACTAGATTTAGCACCTTCTTTTCTTGGCACAGAAATCCTGGAGATGATTATATTATTGGATACAGGAGTCTCCCAAAGCTGTTTTTGTAGACCTGATCCTAGCCAAAGCTTCATTCTTCTTCTTCTTCTTCGTCTTCGTCTTCGTCTTCGTCTTCGTCGTCTTCTTCTTCTTCTTCTTCTTCTTCTTCTTCTTCTTCTTCTTCTTCTTCTTCTTCTTCTTCTTCTTCTTCTTCCTCTTCTTCCTCTTCCTCTTCCTCTTCCTCCTCTTCTTCCTCTTCTTCCTCTTCTTCTTCTTCTTCTTCTTCTTCTTCTTCTTCTTCTTGTATCAGAAATTGAACTCGGGACCTTGTGCTTGCCAGGCAGGCACTGTGCCACTGGGCTATCCCTGGCCCTTCATTCATGTTTTTTTAAGCTATCACAGAAAATATCAGGGACTAATGAAAGACTTTGGGTATGGCAGTAATTTATAACCATTCTGCTAACAATATTAGCAAACTAAGTTCAGACAAAGTTTTGATGCTGATGTCTCATGACTGGAGCATTAAAAAATACCTAGAAATATGGGAGTATAAATTAAGCCATGAAACCACGACAACACATGCAGCTTGCCAATGCTTACTCACTGTCACAGTTTTGTAGTGCTTACAGCTGATTGGCTGTTGCTTTAGAATCTTAATTGGTGAGAGGCCTGTGCCTAGCTGTATCCATGGGCAATTAGGGCTGTCATTGTTTAATCTGTGCTTACAATTGTTTATGTGTTAAACAAATCAGAATGAACTGCACTCCAGGAAGAGTTGCTCCCTCTTCTGCTGAACAGCATTTAGATGATGAGACTTTGGCTAGAACCTTGAAAGAGCCAACTAACATGTAAGCACATGGGAGTATGGCCTTTTTGTCCACTGCTGCATACCTAGAGCCTCATGTATGGTAGTGGTTAGTGTGCAGTAGGTGCTCAATAAATATTTATTGAACGAGTAAAATATTTATGTTAGGAAAGGAAAGAATTCAGAGCATGAGTTACGAAGGTAAAGGAGAATCTGCAGAAGAATGCTTTAAGAAGAGTGTTAAACCCTGCACAGTTATGTGGAGAATAAAGATTGAAAGCTCACTAATGACTTCATGGAGCAGTTTTAATAGAATGATGGAGGCTTTGAGTGAATGGAGAGAAAGTAGAGAGGTATGGAAACTATTAATAATTTTCATTTAGTTGAACTCTAAAGGGAGAGAAGGAGAGGCTTTGTGAGGAGTCATGTATTGGGCTTTTGAATATGTAAAGGTGGAAATATTTGAGGTAAGGAGAATAATAATCACAGGTTGTATTTCGTTGTATTTTTGAGTGTTAAAAATACATTGACGATTTCTGAGTCCACTTTTTTCCTCCTAGCTGTGTTTAATACTGTTAACAGACTAAAAGGTTTGAATCATACCCCCATGCAGTAGAAAAAACGTATTTGGGAGGTTTACATAGCATGTTTGGACTTTTAATGATTTCCCAGTAGTGGAACTTTCGTGTTTTTTTTTTTTTAATAAAGCAGTACTGTATATCTTAGACTCTGATCACTTGAAGAAACCATAATTGATTTTTATTTTTTTATTTTTATTTTTTTTTGCGGCACCGGGGATTGAACTCACAACCTCGCACCTGTCAGACAGGCACTTAAGTCACTGAGCTAAAGTCCCAGTCCTGGTTTTTTGAGGCAGGGTCACACTGTGTAGCTCAGGCCGGCCTTGTGCTCACGTTGTAGCCCAAGCCAGCCTTGAACTCACAATGCTCCTCTTACCTTAGACTCCTGAGTGCTGGGATTAAAGGCGTGCACCACCACGCCCGGCTCATAACTAATTTTTTAAAAAATTGGTTTTTGAGTCTTCCCTGTGTTCTGTGTCTAAGTTTAGGGTAATTACAGGGTAAGTTGAAATACTGAGGAATGATGACATGGAAATGGTTTTTCTGAATTATTTTAATCTTTCATTGTTATTTATATTTACGGAAAGGTTAAATATTAGGAATTTTGACAAATAAAGTTGACTTAGTTGGTAGAGTCTCAGGCTTTATGAACTAAACAATTTTTTCCAATCCAAACGTATCATACCTTAAGTGTTTTAGGTTTGATTATTAGGAAGAATGCATGAGTTTGGTAGGAGAGTGGTTCCGATGGAATGGTGGGAGTCAGAAAAGGGACAAGAAATGATGAGGCAAGATGAGGGAGAAATAGTGACTGTCAAGAATTCTTTAAAAAACTGCTGTGAAAGGAAGTGTCAAGAGATTGGTAGCTAGGGAATGGGTAAATTTGTAGGTGTTTTGTGGTTGCCATTGTTGATACTGTTCTTAATGGCAACACTTGAGCATATTCACTTAGAGGAAAGAGCAGAGCAAGCAAAATGAAAACAGAGGTGACTGACGGTTGATGACACATGGGGAGGTAACACCCAAAGCACACTGACTTCTGTGACTAAAGCAAAGAAGGAAATGTTTGGAAAATAGTTACTGTTTGTTATTTACATGGGTTTGAGATTCAAGGGAAGAGAAACCTGGTGGCCTATGTTTTCTCTTTGAAATCAGAAATAAAGTCACCTGAGGTAAATTTTCTAAGGAGAGGGTTGTGAAGAAAGTGGTCAATATAAGAGAAGATTTTCAGGCAATATTGATGCCTAGCAGATGTAGAAGTTGATGAATTTCTGGTAGCATTGTAAAGTTGTCTTACTTTCCCAAGAAATTTGCAATGATCAGAGTATAGGAACAAAGAAGGCAGACTCGCTAGACTAATCCTCTGGTGGGAGTATACAGTTTCCTCTGTGGCAAAAGAGCAAGGAATAAAGAAGTTGAGAGTTTTCTGCGACTGTACTTAAAGTCTTAGGTCATGGAATCAAGTCTGAAAACGTAAAGTGAAGCCTCATGAAAGGTTTTCTAATCAGTCCACACCACCCTTCCGTCCTTTACCCTTAACCTCACCCACAGGGAGTGTGGGTAAGACACCTTCGCTCCAGAATTAACCTTTTCCATACTCAAAAATTGAACCAAATACTTTTTGTTTAATGCAGGAACATCAGAGTGAATGTGTATTTTAACAGGACCTGTGCTGCAGCACAGTGGGGGACAGTACACGGGAGGAGCCTCACTAGACTAAAACCCAAGAAGCAGCAGGCAAGTGCTGCTTACAGACCTGTTTCACGGAGGGTGAGAGCGGAAAACTTGCTTTTCTAAGTTTATCATATATGCAAACCTTTAGAAGACTGTTTGTTGCCAGGCATGGATTGAACTTGTTTATCCTTTTTATAGTTCCAGTATTCATTAGTAGAGAACTAAAGTGAAATGTATAAAGTAGCATATATTCTATATTGTTTCCTTCTTAATGATTAAAGTGTTCTTTCTTAAGTACCAGTTACTTAATACTCTTAAGAAATACATGTTTAGCTGGGCGTGGTGGCGCACGCCTTTAATCCCAGCACTCGGGAGGCTGAGGTACATGGAGCATTGTGAGTTCGAGGCCGACTTGGGCTACAATGCAAGCGCAAGGCCGGCCTCAGCTACATAGTGCGACCCTGCTCAAAAAACTAGGGCTGGGAGTTTGGCTCAGTGGCTTAAGCCCCTGTCTGGCAGGCTTGAGGCTGTCAGTTCAATCCCGGGTGCCGCAAAAAAAAAAATGAAAGAAATACATATTTGAGGTAAAAATTCTTATCACTTTTTTCTCCTTGCAGATTTACTCTATTTGCTTATTTTAGAGAATACAGATAACTCTGTTATCTCCAAAAGACAAACTCTCCTGTAAATATACCACTAGGAATATATGATTTTAAAATATCTTCCCTAGTGTATATGGGAAAGAGTAACTGAGGAGAATGCACTTTTTCTTTTAGGCATGTTTATACATTAATTTACTTAATTTTTTGATTAGTGCATGTTTGCAGTACATACTGTTTACACTCATTGTGGGGAGTTGGTGTGTGCACATAACACATCTTAATTCTTTTTACTTCTCCTTTCCCTCTTTTTCCTGTGCTATTCCCTCCATTTCTTAGTTGCCTTCCCATTTGCAGAAGTAATTTCATTAGGGAAGATAAGCCTGCTGTGGTCAGAGTTGCCATGGTCTAGACAGTACTTTGAAGGAGTTGCATGAAACTGGCAGAGGCCTAGGATGGTAGGCAGAATGCAGAATAACCACTCCTGGGCTCCAAAAGGCTTGACTGCATGGAATAGTCTGAGGGCTGAATGACAAGGACCAGGAAGGCCATGGTCCCTGGGGAAAAGTGATGGGAAATAACATTGATGGCAAATAAAAGCAGCAAGCAAGGTTTCTTCTGAGCCTTAATGTCTTGCTAGGAGTGTTTTTAAGCAGCCATCACTGGTGTTGAAGATTCAGGTACATGGAATAGGTGAAAACATTTCCAGTCACTTTACATCCGGCTAGGAGTGTTTGCATGTGGCGTCTGGAAATGGAGAAAGAGACCTATATTCATCCATTGGCACCATGGCTGATTAGTGTAGCTGTTAGCATACTCTGTCGTACATTAATTTTAAAATTTTCCAACTGTATATGTGTCCTTACATACACTTCTTTCCCTGTCATCGTTCCTCAGTATTTCAGCTCACTACTTAGAACTCCATCTGCTGATGTAAATCAACTCCTATTTTAGGATAGTTACCTTGTAGTTTTTCGTGGTTAAAATAAGCACTGCTTTGAACATGGTTGTAGCTAAATAATTTTCTTATTCTCAATTATTGCTGGGTGAAAGGGCATGAATGTTTAAAAATTTAACATTTAAATTTAAATAAATGATGCATTCAAATATATAGTATACTCAAGCTGTACCCACTGATGGTGTGTGAGAAATGAAAATCTCTTTGCCATCTCATTTTTCTAAAGTAGTACCTTTCATGATTTGTTGTCGTTGTTCTGATGGATATTGTTATAATCCTAAGTAATATTCATTGTCTTCATTATTTGGTTTAACAGTCCTTATAGATTATTGAATTACTTTCTTAGCTTTTATTTTTTGTTAGTACATGTTTGCATTAATGATTACCTTCCTTATGGAGAGTTGGTTCGTGTACATAACACATCTCAAATCTTTCGATTATTTTTTCATCTTTTCCTCTTTCTTCCCACTTCCATCTGTCTCTTTTTTTTAATTTAAGAGAAAATGGACACAGAAAAGAAAAACAAAAAGCAAAAGAGACAAACAACAACAGCAACAAATCCAGTTCAATAACATAGGTTTACAAAGTGAGATGATTGGAATTTGACAATGGTTGTAATATTTGCATATCGTTACCTTCAAAGGGGTTGTTTAGATTAACCAATATAGAACATGTAAAATTGATCCGATCATAAGAGTATTAACTGTTCTTTTTCAATAACTAATGCATTTAGTAGTATAGTCATTTTAACTATCTTATGTATACCTATATACAGATTTATGTTGTTTTCCTTTTCCCTTCTTTCCTCCTTTCCCCTTATAATACCTCTTGTTATCTTCAAAATAACTGCCCATACCATCAGGCACAATACAATCAAACAAAATAGTACAGGATAAAACCAATGAAAAACAAAACAACGGAAGCAATACATAGTAAAACAACACTGATTACTATACTGCCTCATGTTATGTTCTACACAGTTGCTTGTATTATCAGTCATAATACAATCAAACAAACCAAGATAGGATAAAATCACCCAAAACAAAACAATGAAAGCAATATAGTGTTTCAAAACAAGGTGATCAGATATCAATAATGGCTAGCATAATGTTTTTTGTCTTTGAAATAGCTGTCTATGCCATCAAATATAATAGGCAAACCGAAGTAGAATAAGACCAAACTAAACAGCTCAATGAAAATAATGCAGGACTCAAATCCTGTTCCATCCATCTCTTGATCCTCTTGCCATTTGAAAAAGTTATATGTCTTAGTTACTTTTTTCATTGCTGAGACAAAATATCCAACACCCAGAATTAAAGGAGGGAAGGTTTATTTGACTCACAGTTTGTAGAGGTTTCAGTTCGTAGTAGGCTGGCTTCAAGGCAGGTTGGCATGGTAGAGGAACATTGCAGAGGAGAAATACTCCATGGCAAGCAGGCAGGTGAAAACACATTAACCCTTTTTCTGTCCCTTATATTTTATGCAAGCTATCAGCCCTAGGGGGGGTATAGCACTCACATGCTTAATCGTAGCCAGAACTATGCCAAACCAATCAGTAGACTGATTTAATAACCACCCATCCTTGATCCCAGCTCAATACACTGTAGATCCACCACCCTGAAAAGCACCCCCATGACTGCATGAAGCTCTAGGAAGACATCTAGACACATAATATATCTCTCTACTTCCCATTATGTATCTTTTAATTTGTTCTTTATTTATATTTTGGATTTCTGATATAAAATAAACCATGGAATATTTAACGTCGTGTGTCTATTTTATTTCGCTTAGCATTACATTCTCAATTTACATCCATTTTCCTAATGATGACTTAAGTTTGTACCTCTTTTTTTTTGAGGCATCAGGGATCAAACTCACAAACTTCGTGCCTGCCAGATAGGTGCTTAAGCCATTGAGCCAAACTCCTGGCTCTAGTTTTTTGAGGCAGGGTCGCACTATGTAGCTCAGGCCAGCCTTGCGCTCACGTTGTAACCCAAGCCGGCCTCAAACTCAGTACGCTCCACCTACCTCAGCCTCGCGAGTGCTGGGATTAAAGGCGTGCGCCACCACACCAGGCAAGTTTGTACTTCTTTATGGTAAGGTAATATGCCACTATGTAAAAATACCACATTTTCATCCATTCATCTATTGATGGACATATAGGCCATTTCCAAGATTTAGCTATTATGAATTGTGCTGCTATGACCATGGATATGCATGTATTGCTGTAATATGTCTTTAACTTTTGGGAAGATACTTAGAAGTGCCAGGTCAAATGGAATTTTTAGTTTTAGTTTTTTGAGCAATTTCCATACTGATTTCCATAGTAGTTGTGATAGTTTATATTCCCACTTAAAATGTAGTGGGATTGCTTTTTCCCCATAGGTTCACCAGCATTTGTTATTATCTGATTTCTTGATGATAACCGTTTTTTTTTTTGAGTAAAATGGAATCTCAGTGTGTTTTTAATTTGCATATCTCTAGTGACCAGTGATGTCACATATTTTTTCATGAACTTATTGCCATTTGTGCTACTTCTGGTAAGTGTCTATTTGTTTCAGTTACCCATTTTTTGATTGGTTGTTTTATAGAGGGGTTCTTTATATATTCTAGATATTAGTCCTCTGTTCAAGGGATAGCTGAAATAAGTTTTTCCCCATTGGTTGTTTCTTTTGCTGTACAGAAGTTTTTTAAATTTGATATGATTCAGTTTGATTTCTTGTGCCATCAGAATTTTGTTCAGAAAGTCCTTTCCTACACTTATGTCTTCAAATGTTTTACCCATTTTAAGCAGGGTAAGTGTTTCTCTTTAACTTTTTAGATCTTTGACCCATTTTGAGTTTAGTTTAGTACATGGAAAGATATGTGGATCTAGAGTTAGTCTTCCACATGTGGATAGCAATTTCCCCAGCACCATTAATTAAACAGGCTATCTTACACTGTTAAAGAAAACAGACCAAATATGGGAAGAAGTGGCACTGAGGAGGTTGAGGCAGTTTATTATCCTGGTGAGCTTCTGACTAGGATCTCTTCCCAAAGAGCCAGAGCCCTGCCAGGAGTGATTTTGGGGCTTTTAAAGAGAAAGTGAGTGGGGAGGTAAAAAGGCAGATTTGGTGGATATGGCTGGAGGATTGGGTGACATCATGGGTTGTTGCAGTTTAAACGTTTCAAGTTACATCTAAGGCTATCAGTTATGTAAAGCATTGTTTACACAAAGGAAGAAATTTCCTGTTACATTTTAAGCTACACTGTAAGGCCATCAGTTACACAAGGGCAGCAAAGACAGGGATTTGTACAAAGGAAGAAGTGTTCTGTTATCAGGCCTGCCGGACATGTTCCCTTGGTCTTGGTGGGCATCCTGGGCAGGCTTTTATTTAAAATTTTAATTTTCCCCCTTCACCAGTGTATGTTTTTGACCCCTTTGTCAAAGGTCAGATAGCCAAATGTGCCTGGGGTTGTTTCTGTATCCTTTATTGTGTTCAGTTGATCCACATGTCTGTTTTTGTGCCAGTACCATGCTCTTTTTATCACTGTAGCTTTGTAGTAGTATAACTTGAAGTCTGGGATTGCAATATCTCTTGCTTTGTACTTGTTACCCAGAATTACTTTTGCTATTCTTAGTCTCTTCTTGTTCTATGTGAATTTTAGGGTTGTTTTCCTGAGTTCTGAGGAAAGCTATCATATTTTGATTGAGTTTGCATTAAATCTGGCAGTATGGCCATTTTGTGTATATTGGTTCTGTCTACTATAACCAGGAACAGGGGCTATCTTTTCATTTTCTTTCTTTCTTTCTTTTCTTTTCTTTTTTTTTTTTTTTTTTTTTTTTTTTTTTTTTTTTTTTTTTTTTTTTTTTTTTTTTTTTTTTTTTTTTTTTTTTTTTTTTTTTTTTTTTTTTTTTTTTTTTTTTTTTTTTTTTTTGTAGCAGGGATTGAACTCACAGCCTTGTGCCTGCCAGGCAGGCGCTTAAGCCACTGAGCTAAACCCCCAGCCCTAGCTTTTCATTTTCTGATGTCCTCTTCAATCTCCTTGTTCAGAATACCTCAGGTTAGGTTAAATATTTAATTTTTCTTGATGCTATGGTGAATGGTATTATTTTTCTAAGTTCTTTTTCAGTGAGTTCATTATTGGTGTATAGGACCACTGTTGATTTTTGTGTATTGATTTTTGCCCTGCTATATTGCTGAATTTGGTTATTTTAGGAGTCTTTTGGTGGAATTTTTGGGTCATTTATGTAAAGGATTATGTTACCTGCAAATAATAATTTGATTTCTGAACCAAGAAGATAGGAAAACTCTGAATAAGTCATCAACAGGCCATAAGATTGAAGTAGTAATAATAAAAAAAAAACTATCAACTAAGAAAAGCCTATATCCTGATGGGTTCACTGCTGAATTCTACAAGAACTTCAGGGAAGACATGATGCCAGTACTTCTCAAACTCTTTAATGAAACTGAAGGGAGAGGCATACCCCCAGACTCATTCCTGGAAGCTGCCAGTAACCTGATTCCAAAACCAGACAAGGATTCAACCAAAGTAAAACTATAGGCCAGTCTCTTTAATGAACATAATTGCAAAAATCCTCAACAAGATACTGGAGACAGAATGCAACAAGTCATCAAAAAGATGTTACATCATGACCAAGTAGATTTAGGGTTGCAGAGATGGTTCAGTGTATGCAAATCAATAAATGTAATACATCACGTAAACAAAAGCAAGTACAAAAATCACATAATCTCAATAGACATAGAAAAAGCCTTTGACAAAACCCAACAACAATTCTTGATAAATACCCTAAAAATAGATAATAATTATCTCAATCTGATAAAAGCCATTTAGGACAAACCTATTGCCAGCATCATATTAAATGGGGAAAACCTGCAAGCTTTCCCTCTAAAATCAGTAACAAGACAAGGATGTCCACTATCACTGCTCCTTTTCAACATAGTACCTGAAACATTAGCCAGAGCAATCAAGCAAGAGGAAGGAAAAAAAAAGGGATGGATGGATAAATAAGATAGTGTATTCATAGAGTGGACTGTTTGGCAATGAAAAGCATGAAAGTATGTACTGATCCATGTTGTATCAGGAGTAGATTTTTAAAAAAGTGTATGAAGTGAGAGAAACGCAGACACAGAAGCCATGTGTTATATGATTCTGTTTGCATTAGGTAAATGTCTAGAGACAGAAAGTAAAATAAATGGTTGCCAGAGGCTGCTGGAGGTTGCCAGAGAATGGATTGATGGGTACGGATAGTGAGTGACTACTAATGGATATTTGGTTTTCTTACAAGCAGAAAGATATCTGTGAAAAAAAATTTACCTAAAGTCTGTTTTCTTGTTTGGAGAGTTGTATGATAGACTTTTCATATATTTTGAAATTTTGGAAAAGTTTTTAGAGGATGGCTGAGAAGAAAATTTAGGGAAAAAAGTTCAATAGTAAGTTTTTTCTAGTAAGTGATTTTCTGTAACTTTAGTTTTAGGAGCACAACATAATCTAGTTTGTAAGAATCATGGTTTTTAATGTGATTCACCATGTGAGTTGTTCATAACATAGTTACAAATTTCTGACTGAATGTATTAATCCTAAAAGCAGTTGCAAATGCATATTAAATTTGGTAGTACTTGAAAATTCCTGCTTTTCTTCCCTTAACATTGTGCAAATGCTCTATATGTTAGATGTTACCATTTGAGGAAAATGTAATTTAAACACGAATTTGAGTATAAACATGAACTAATTCCATATAAATCTAGTCATATTATTTGCTAGCTTAGGTTATGGTTCTATGATTAAATTTTTGCTGTGAAATATCAGATGAGAGGAAATAGTTTGGGTTTGAGAACATGTCATTGCTAGATCATTTAAGTAACTATAGTTTTAGGTAACATGTTATTTCAAAGTCACAGATTTAGGAGGTGGGTTTATCCTTTCCAACTGCAAGATTTGCTCTGCCCTGAACTTGCTGAGCAAAGGAAACCGTTGCTCATTTTTTTTTACTTAATAGAATCAATAGACAAGGCACATACTTTCCTAAGACTTTGTCTGAATGTCTAGTACCAACCTTTAGTTTATAAGGTCAGTAAGAAGTAGCTCATAGTCAAAGACAACTCTGAAAAAACTCACAGTTACCCTCTCATAATCCCATCAGACATGTGTTTTGTCTGTACATTAGAATTATATGTATTGCTTGTTCAAAAGTCAAAATTTGGTCTTAGGGAAGAAAAATTCTTTTTTTTTTTTCCCTGGTACCAGGGATCAAACTCATAACCTTGTGCCTTCCAGGCAGACACTTAAGTCACTGAGCTAAATCCCTGGCCCTGTTTTTTGAGACAGGGTCTCACTATGCAGTTCAGCCTGGCCTTGAACTCACTTTGTAGCCCAGGCTGGTCTCGAACTCACAATGATTCTCCTGCCTCAGTCTCCCGAGTGTTGGGATAGGGAAGGAAAATTCTCTTTGATAGATAAATGTTACAGAGTTTCTCTGCCTGACCCTTCTATGAATTTTTTTCAATAATTTTTATTTAACAATTTTCAGCTGTTTGCTGCTTTTCAAGCACATTTGTAGTGTCGAAGGTCTGAAAACCAAATTTAAGCCTTGCTCAGAAGGTAATGTTTTTAATTATTTAGGTTTGTGAGAAGTGTCTGTTACTATTTAGAGTGTAGAATTTTCTGGTCTCCACAGGAGTTCTTGCTCATGGTTGTATTTCTGGAGATCACAGTTTGTTATTCCCTGGGGACAGCATCAAAGAATTCAACAACAGCTGTGTCAACAGAGATGTTCTTGTATTATTATGTTTCAAAAAGTACTTTGAGGATTGGCATTTTGTCCCCAAATACTAGCTTTGTTGTCTGAAAGAGGAAGGAATTTGGAAAAGATACTTTAAAAAGCAAATAAGGTTTTTGTATTGTAAAATGAAAGCACTCTAATTCATTTATTCAGTTAAAAAAATTTCATTAAATTGTACTTTCAGTGTCTCATTTCATTTACATGTTGGACCATTTCAATATGTAGTATTTATGCACCAAAAATATCATTAAATTTTTTTTTCACTTTGTGGTTGCAAACTGCCCTTTGAATTCTCATAGGTTGTCTTAAACATTTTTGGCTGTCATGGAAGTAAACTCCAGTCTTCATAAACTATAGGCCTCTACTCTCAACAGTAGACTTGAAATCTCTTTCCTTCCCACATTCAGCAAGAGACCAAAAATGTTTCTTGTGTAGTGTTGGCTGCCCAAGGGAACCAAGGGAGATTTTTGTGGGTGACGTCCCCAGGTTAAAGAACACACATGTGCAAGATGTCAGCAACAGCAGGCAGCGTGGAGCAGAGTGGAGAAGCTGCCTGTGTCTTTATTGTATAATTCTTTTTTTTTTTTTTGCGGCACCGGGGATTGAACTCTCAGCCTCACGCCTGCCAGACAGGTGCTTAAGCCACTGAGCCAAACTCCCAGCCCTGGTTTTTTGAGGCAGGGTTGCACTATGTAGCTCAGGCGGGCCTTGTGCTCGCGTTGTAGCCCAAGCTGGCCTCGAACTCACAATACTCCACCTACCTCAGCCTCCCAAGTGCTGGGATTAAAGGCGTGCGCCACCATGCCCGGCTTTATTGTATAATTCTTACAGAGGTTGTTATCTTATATTTACATTCTTACCTAGTGCCATAACCAGTGCATGCGTGTTTACCTGTGGTAAGTTTTGATTACATAACTATCCCCTTGTGAGCCTGCATTAGACAACAGGGGTCACGTCCTCAGGTGTCCCTAGATCCCTGAGCTTTCAAGCAATCTGAGTGGTTCCCCACTTGTGAATACCAGCTATATTCTTTGGGGTTTTTTTCCCCTTTTTTTATTTTGTATTAGTACATGTTTGCAGTATACAATGAGTATATTCCTAATGGAGAGTTGGTACATGGACATAATGCATTTGAATTTTTTTTTACTTGATTCCCCTCCTGTTCCCTCCTTTCATCTCGTGGACCCCTTCCCTTTTGTAAAAGATATATCTTTTTATTTACTATTATGTATCTTGTAATTTGCTCTTTATTTATATTTTGGTTTTATCATCTAAGAGAAATTTGTGTGCATAATTTATTTCATTTAACATTATGACCTCAAGGTGCATCCATTTTCTGCAGGATAAAGGATAAATGTGAGTCATTTGTAGGAAAATGGATGCCTTCTTAAGAAACTTTTCCTTCATGATTGACCTTGTGCTTTTCTGTAGATTATGATCCCAAGTGATGATATCTTTATTTGATTCCTTTCCCTTAAGAGGACAACACTTAATGAACGTCATACATTTAAACAAATACTCTTAGAGTGTTACCAATAGGAGAGAGTTAAATTATTGAGAGAAGAGGAATGGGAGTAATTTTTTTCTGAAAAAACCACAAAAATGATAAAGAATCCAGACTCTGGAAAGATGCTTTACTTTTTAGGCAGTTTCAGAGAATGATACAAATCGTCTGACTGAGTTATGATGGTGAAGTATTTTTTTCTGTAGATTTTTCGTGTATAATGAATTTATAAATAGTGACAAAAACCAGATCTTGAAAATTCCTAGGGAATTAACTTAGCTGATTATTTTCTAAGTAAAAAGCAATTCATATCTTTGTGGAAGTTTTTTTCAAAAATTGTTTTTCCATTTTAAACAATTTTATTTATTTATTTATTTGGTACCAGGGATCGAACTCTCAACCTCTCACCTGCCAAGCAGGCACTTATGCCACTGAGTTAAATCCTCATCCCTGTGTTTTGAGACAGGGTCTCACTATGCAGTTCAGACTGTCTTTGAACTCACTTTGTAGCCCAGGCTGGTCTCGAACTCACAAGGATCCTCCTGTCTTAGCCTCCCGAGTGCTGGAATTAAAGGCATGTGCCATCACGCCAGGCTTAAACAATTTTATTTAAACAACCAGACACTTCATTATTTCATTTTAGAGTAATTACCCTTATCTACAGACAGATCAGTATGCATATAACAGCTATATATAATCAGTTATAAAATTGTCCTTAGTTTTACAATGATCAGTAAAAACATTAAAGTTCTCCAGTTGAACAAGGTCTGCAAGGACTTTGTATTTTTGTTAAAGCAAAATAACTTACTGGAACATAAAGATACTTGCCACTAATGAAGGAAAGGAATGTTTTCACAGAACCAGTATTTTCCTCATTCCATGTTTGATAGCCATTTAAATACTAAAAAAATTTAAGTGTAGTATGCTTGTGCACTTACACCAGTTACTTAGGTTTCCATTTTAGAGAAATCTCTCTACTGCTAGAACACACCAGTTGTATCTTCATCCTCAGTTTCCAACTGTGCAGGTGGGTTTTTTTTCACTGATTGACCGCTGGTCAGATGGGAATCTAACCTGCCTCATTGTGAATTCCTGCTGTTCACCACATGCTTTCATTAGTTACTAAATAGTATATGCCTGTTAATGTGCATCACAGAACCATCCTGCACCCTCACCTTCAAATTAGTATGATTGTTATTCTCAGTCTCGATTCTTTTGGACTTTTCATCCACCATGGTGAACATTCAAGTCTCCGCAGTCCCACCTTCACAAGAGACTGGGTCTGCACCAAACAAGCAAACTAGCAGCACTGAGTACCTGAAGGGAAAGTGGCGGCCATAGAGGGTGCCAGCATCTCACACACTCTCTCCCTTAAAATTATTACCTTACCCATGTACAAATGAAAACTGATTTCTCATTCTCTTCTTTATAATAGACTGAATATAGCCCACTACTCAATTATTCATAATTTACTTGGTGATGTGGTGTTATTTTGGTTTAATGTTTATTACCAGTAGATTTTGCTGGGTGTGGTGGTGCATACCTTTAACCCCAGTACTTGGGAGGCTGAGGCAGGAGGATTGTTGTGATTTCAAGGCCAGCCTAGGCTACAAAGTGAGTTCAAGGCCAGCCTGAACTTCATAGTGAGACCCTGTCTCAAAAAATAGGGTCGGGGGGTTAGCTCATGGTGTAAGTGCCTGCCTGGCAGGCGTGAGGTTGTGAATTCAATCCCCAGTACTTTAAAAAAAAAAAAAAATTAGATTTTTTTTTCTTTGTTCCTCTAACATTTATTAACTACTAATTGTGAGCCAGACCCTACTCTAGTGATGATATCAATATAGTTATGTACTAAATAGTAGCAGACTGCAGTTCTTTGATTTTTGGCTAAATTTTGTGGTTTCTCTTTCTTTCTGCTATTTACCATAATGTCGAGAGCATTAACTCAAATTTGAATCCTGGCTCTAGCGCTATTATACACATGAGTATAATAATACATTAAACACCTAAAAGAATAGTGACTTTTTTGGTATTATAGGGTGATTACTTCAGTTGTTTCATAATTTTTGCGTTAAATTTTGTTTCTGTCACTGTGTCTAAGATGTATCATATTGTAGTCAGGAAAAAAGAACACAGCTGTAGTGTTTAAAACCATACATGGTATTTGGTGAATGTTGTAGTAAGTGTAAGTTATTATTACTATTGTGGTTACTATTATTACTGCGATTTTACAGTGCTTTCACCCTCCTTGCACCATCCTCTATCAAAATTTGGCTAATCTTGTGAAATAACTAAACTTCTTACAGCAAAGTGCAAAACGAAAATAAATCACTCGTGTGTGACCTGAATTCATCTCCAAGAAGGACAATATGAATGCTGTTTGTGCCTTGATGTTAGATTTTGACTGCTGAGAACTCTTTTTTATGTGATAGGCCATGCTTATAAATAAATCTTGAATAAGAAAAAATATAAAATTAAAGTTTATCCTGATAGGATTTGTTTTTTAGGGAAAAAGATCTTGAGGAAGCTCTGGAAGCAGGAGGTTGTGATCTTGAAACTTTGAGAAATATAATTCAAGGGAGAGCACTGCCTGCTGAACTGAGGGCCAAAGTTTGGAAGGTAACTGAAAACTAAAATGACTAAAATGTAATAGCTTAAAAATAATGTTAAAGTTTTTTATTTTTAGCCCTCTGAAAAGGTTTATAAATATGCTGTGTCTATAGAAAGTTTGATAAGCAGAGCAGCTTATGAAATGTGTCTCACCAGTGTTTACTGCATTTAATAGCTGCGGTTTAGATTTTGGAAGGTAATCTTTTTGTAGCCATTAGGAATGTTTTTATGAAAACTAATGAAATGGGAAAGTACAACTAGTAAGTAAAATAGGATATGCAGTGACACATAGAGATAATCTTAGCTGTGTTTTAAAAAATGAAATATGTTCTGGGTGTTGGTTATAGATTTTTCTATTTTTTAATGCATATGTAATATTACTTTTAAAATTTTATTAAGATTTTGCTATATATTTGTGGAAATATAAGCACAAAAGAAGAAATAAAAAAAGTTACCACTTATTGGTAAAACACAAAATAAATTTAGATGTTTATTTTTTTTCTTCTATACACATATATACTTAAAGAAATGGAATTGTAATTGTACATAGCATTGTAAATGTTTTATTATAGAAATTTAAACACATATGAAAGTGTGGAGACTTGTACACTGAACCGTGCTGTACCCATAATGCAGTTTTCACTGTTACTAGTGTGGCCCATCTTGTTTGATTAGTATCCTCATCCTTCCGATACTACCCTACCCACTTGATTATTTTATTATTTCTAATGCAAATCCTTGCCTGTATACTAAAATACTTTATTTTGAAAGCCTGAAAAATAAAGACTTTTAAAGTAACCCATTAAACACTTGAAAGATTAGTAAGTCCTTAATATCATAAAATGATTTCTTTGTCTTATTTTTGCTTATGGATAATTTGCTTTAAATTGAATTCTAGACGGCCCACTTGTTGCATTTGGTTGATATATCTCTTAAGATTATTTCTTAATAGTAGTTTTGTACATACTATTATCAAACTTTACAAAATAGCAAGAACATTTTTCTCACTTATTAAGTATTCTATATAATTATTAATTGTTAATTGTAGATGGCACAGCTGTAGTGCTTTTTCTTTTTTTTTTTTTTTGTTATCAGGAGTCAAACTCATGACCTCGCACTTGCCAGGCAGGCACTTTGCTGCTGAGCTAAATCCCCAGCCCCTGACATTTAATTTTTAAAACAGCAACAAAAATGATTGCTTGAAATAAAGTTACCTAAGTATATAAATATTTTGTATATTCTATTCAGTGAATCAACCATAAAGTAGTAAAATCTAATATAGGGAGATTTAAAATAATTCTGTTGCTTCATTATTATGTGAGGGTTCAGTATTTGGTGAAGCATATTTTGGTTACTTTGTAATCGTTGTTCTTCCTTTAAGGCCTTTCATTATTACAGCATTTTTCAAAGACTGAGAAATAACATGGAGCTAATTGCTTTTTTAAATCTTTCTTCCAGATTGCTCTGAATGTTGCAGGAAAAGGTGATAGTTTGGCATCGTGGGATGGTATTTTAGACCTGCCAGAACAGACCACTATTCATAAAGATTGCTTGGGACTGATTGGTAAGTTTAGTAATTATTTTCAAACAACCAAGCCTTTCTCTCTTCTTAATTTAGAATATGTTGAATTTGTAAAGGGCCTACATTTTAGATGCAACATAATACTCAACACCCATGACTTAAAGGAGGAGAGGTGATTTTGGCCTACATTTCATAAGTTCGAGGTTCAGCCAGCTTCAGCACTGAAGCTGCTCTTTCCAATGTAGATAATAATCTATTGTTTAGAAAATATTTTTTTGCTTTCCAGCAATATGCATTTAAAGTGAAAAAGAAAAATATTAAAGAGTTCTGGTTTTTTCTTGGGTTTTGGACATGTGAAACAATAGTTATTAAATAAGTACAAAGAAAAATGCACTCAGGTAATTTTACTTTTGCCTTTGTCATGTTCTAAATGCACACATAATTACTGGGCCTTTAACATTTCTTTGGTAATTTTATTTTGATGTTTATTTTCTAGACCAGCTTTCAGTGCCAGAGGAGAAGGCAGCAGAATTACTTCTGGATATTGAATCTGTAATTACCTTCTATTGTAAATCACGTAACATTAAATATAGTGCATTACTTAGCTGGATTCATCTACTGAAACCACTGGTTCAACTTCAGCTGCCACGAAGCGATTTATACAATTGCTTTTATGCTATCATGAATAAGTACATTCCCAGGTAAAATATGATTTAGTTGTAGTTTTAAAAGTTTTAAGTACAAATCTAGTTTGCTTTGATCTTAAGTTCTTAGAGTTACTTGATAAAGTAAAAGGTTCAAATAATTTTTAAGGTTATTAGAACTGTACAAGTAGTTTTTTGACTTAATTTTTCTGATTTTATTTATTTAGTATTTTTTCGGTACCAGGTATCAAACTCACAGCCTTGCGACTGCCAGACAGGTCCTTAAGCCACTGAGCCAAACTCTCAGCCCTAGTTTTTTGAGGCAGGGTCGCACTATGTAGTTCATGCCGGCCTTGAGCTTGCCTTGTAGCTCAAACTGGCCTCGAACTCACAACGCTTCTCCTACCTCAGCCTCCCGAGTGCTGGGATTAAAGGTGTGCGCCACCACGCCTGGCTAATTTTTCTGATTTTAAACAAAATATACTTCAGTTAAGAATTTTTACTTCTGGAGTTTATGTATAACTCTTCAAGTTTATTAGGTGTTAGCCCTGTTTTAGTATCCTTACATAGTGTTTTTTGGTACTGAGGATCAAACTCACAAGCTCACACTTTTCAGGCAGGCACTTGTGCTGCTGAGCTATATCCCCAGCCTAGTGTTTTTTGTTTGTTTGTTTTGTTTTGTTGGTTTTTTTAAAGTGCAGTGTCTATTACATTGTCTCCTTGAAAACTAAGATTTTGGCCGGGCGTGGTGGCGCATGCCTTTAATCCCAGCACTCGGGAGGCTGAGGTAGGCGGAGCGTTGTGAGTTCGAGGCCGGCTTGGGCTACAACGCGGCACAAGGCCGACCTGAGCTACATAGTGCGACCCTGCCTCAAAAAACCAGGGCTGGGAGTTTGGCTCAGTGGCTTAAGCGCCTGCCCTGACAGGCGCAAAGCTGTGAGTTCAATCCCCGGTGCCGCAAAAAAAAAAAAAAAAAAAAAAAAAAAAAAAAAAAAAAAAAAAAAAAAAAAAAAGAAAACTAAGATTTTGGAGTACTGCCTTAGTGTGATCAGGAATAACTTCCTGGCCAAGTGATACTTATGTTGAGACCAGACAAATGTGTAGGTGGTTGAGGTGGGAGTCGTGGTGGGGCACTCACTGATGAAGCCAGAAAGAATTGTTTTGGTTTCTAGTACTATCGGTCAGATAGTCTAGTTTTAGAGTGAAAAACTTTAGACACTATTTAGATCAGTGACTTGGCTGTACAACTCGGATGCATATTAGAATAATGGAGCTCTTAAAAATGTTACTATTTGTAAGCTTAATTAATTACAGTAAATCTCTTGGTGGTGGGACTTTGTCATCAGTGTTTAGAACTTGTCAGTCAGTTCTCTTGCACTGTTATTAAGGTGGAGAACTGCTGTTCTGGACCTGGAAAGTTAACTGACTACCATTTTTTACTTCCTGTGTAATAATAGCATACTGGGAGTGTTATGTATTTTCTTTTATCCTAATTTAAACAGCGACTGATATAAGGTAGGTATCTGATTTACAGCTGCAGAAATTAAAGTGAAGAGAGAGAGATTAAATTGCTTTTTCAGGTTGTATATCTGGTGTGAATCAAGATTTAAATCTAAGTTTGGCGTGAGTCAAGATTTAAATCTAAGTTTGAATAGACATCGTGTTCTTTACTGATACAGTTCTTCACCTTGGTTGCTTGCTAGAATCAGTGAAAGAATGTTTCCTTCTTTCAGTAATAATTTTATCAGATATTATTTACAGATTTACCCTTTTAATATGTACATTTCACTAATTTTTGATCTAGAGTTGTGAAGACATAATCACACTTTTAAAACACTTTGATCACCACAGGAAGAAATCCCATTCCCATTTAGTAGTCAGCTCTCCATTTCCCCCCAGTACTCTTAGCCCAAGGCAACCATAAATCAACTTTCTGTTTCTGTGGATCTGTTGTGGGCATTTCATATAGAGGCAACCATACAATTCGTGTCTTTTCTGCCTTCTTTCCCTTAGCATAGTTTTCTGGGTTCATCTGTATTGTATGTATCATTCTTTCATTTGTTTTCTTTTTCTGCCAAATATTTCATTGTATGCACATTATTTACGAATTCATCAATTGATAGACATTTGCATTGTTTTCTCTTTTTGCATGTTATGAATATGGCACTATGAATATTTATTTCTCTGGCATATGTGCCTAGGAGTGGAATTGCTGTACCATATGATAACTGTGTAATTTTTGAGGAATTGCCAGTTTTCCATAGCAGCTGCATCATTTCCCCCCCAACAGTGAATGGAGATCCCAGTTTCTGCATCCTTGTCAACATTTATCTTTTTAATTATAGCCATCTGTCTTAGTTACTTTTTCTTGTTGCTGAGACAAAATACTTAACACCCAAAGTTAAAGGAGAAAAGCTTTATTTAGCTCTCAGTTTTTAGAGGTTTCAGTCTGTAATTGGCTGGCTCCAGTGCAGGGTTGGATGGCAGAGGGGCATCACAAAGGAGAAACATTCAATAATGCGCAGAAGGTAGCAGAGCATGCAAGTGACCAATGACAAGTAACTAGCAGCTGTGCCTTATATTGTACCCAGGCTACCGGCCCCTAGGGCAAATAGCTCTCACACCATTCAGCCCAACTTCCTTAATCCTAGCATTGCATCATGAGTCAATCATTACACACTCTAGTCCCACCCACCTCTGAAAAGCCACACTGCATGAGGCTTGGGGGCGGGCATCTAGTTGCAAGCCATAGCGCCATTCTAGTGGATGTGAAGTGATATCTCAGTGTATTTGTTTTATTTTATCTTAATTTTTTTCCGTGGTGCTAGAGATTGAACCAAGGGCTTTCCACATGCAAACCAAGTGCTCTACCACTGAGCTACACTCCCCAGGCCCTCACTAAGGTTTGTGACTTACGTTTTTCTGTTAGCTACTGATTTGAGTGGTTTTTTTCATGTGTTTACTGGCAATTTCTGTATTTTCTTTGGAGGACTATCAAGCCAAAGAACAAATTTATCGAATGAAAAACATGTATTTAGAATTTTTAAAAAGTCTATTTAGACAGTGATTCCTGTCATTTCAAATATAAGTGGACTGGGTACAGCCTACACATAGGTATATTTTAAAAGCAAGCTCCATAACTATATGTTGTATAAGGGTAGAGAACCTCATGCTACCTTGAAGCCATACTGCTGTACAGAAGGAAATCAGACCTGAAGACGCCAAAAGACAAGGCCAAGGTTGTGGCAGAGCCACCCTTGGGATTCTTATTTAGGAATTCTGACGTTCTAGGTCTCTCAACTGCTTGTATTTTAGTACTTTTCATGGACATCATTCACTTTGACAGAGCTAGCAATAGCAAGGACGTAATGTTCCAGCTTTCTTTTTAGAGAATAGTGGTACTTAGGAGTAGAGAGAGATGCTTTTACATTGAGCTGAAGGTATCTTGCCATGTTCCTTCAGTTCCTTTTTCCCTGAGTTTCACATATAATAGCACTCCAGCCATTTTGAGCATTGAAGTCTCCAGAAAGAACACTGATTTCCACAGATTGCTTTTAGAAGAACTTCATTGTAACATGTTCTTCTACTATAGATTCAGATATAAGATGTGTAGAATTTTATTAAACACAGAGCCTAACAGTTGACAGTAACTTCCCAATATGCAACTACTAAATAAGACATGCTGACACTTTGTCAGAAGATTTAGGTCGTTACTCTTATAGTTTATGCTCCTTATTTTCTGTTTTTGTGTTTTGTCTTCACATTCTGCTGCCTTGCATTTTTATGGTGGGGAAGTATTCAGGGTAGGGAGGAGGGAATCTTGCCATGTGTGAATCCATTTCTGTCTCTGGGTCCCTGAATTGCCAACCTGGTATCTTTTCTGTAAAGCTTCTTGCCATCTGCAGTTTCAAAACATGGTAGGGTGAGAATGATACCAAATTCCAACAGTGACCTCAGATGTTAGATTTGTACAAAATTTTTGTTATTCCCCCTTAAATAACATTTTTAATTTTTAAATTTATTTCATCTTATTTTTGTAGCACTGGGGATCACACTCAGGAATATTGCTTATACTAGCCAAGTGCTCTACCAAGCACATTCCTAGTCCCCAAATAGTATTTTAAAATCCTTTATCAATGCTTCAATGTTATAACTGTGGCAATCATTTAATTAACTGTTTTACATGATGCTTTTTACCCTGTTTCATTTTCTTTGCAGTTAGCTTTTTTAGAAACTGTACCCTTGCCAAAGTATCACTTGTTGAAATACCAAATTATATGCATGGAATGGGACAACATGGCATAATGATTTAATGCCCAGTTTCTGTGTATAAGTCTTAGCTACATCACTTCTTAGCTTTGTGGCCTTTGATGAATTACTTGACTTCCAATAAACCTCAGTTTTCTATAAAATGAATATATATTGTGCTTACTTTGGCAGCATATATATAAATTGAATATATATTGCATAGTGTTGTTTGTGAAGATAAAATGAAATAACTTTGTAAAGAGGTATTATGAGTTTTTTTATTTTATAAATTTTTTTATTTCAAAGAGTATATAACATAATAAAAGCAATCAAAACAAACCAGTGTAAGAGATACAGGACTTCAAAACTATGAAATCAACAGTAGTTACCATGATGCCCCATGATGTCTTTAAAGTAGCTGCAGATAACTTCAGACATAGTATAAATCAAACAGAACAAAGTAGAATAGAAACAATAAAAACAAAACAATGAATGTGATAAAGGACTTCAAGACAAGGCAATAGTAAATCCAAAATTGCTACCATAATATATCTTGCTATTCTTGAAATAGCTTCTCCTGGCATGGTATTTAACATAATTAAACAAAACAAAAGAGAATAAAACCCAACCCAACAAAACAATGGAAATGACATAGGACCTCAAAACAAGACCATAGGGAATCAACAATGGTTGCAACCCTCAGAAGGAGACCCCGCCCCCCGCCGCCAGATGACACATTGCTTAGTGACATCCTCTGAACCTATGATCAGACCACTGGCTCTAGAGCTGCAATGTTAGTGAAATACCAAAGTACCACAGGTATCCAATTGCATTTCACCTCAATAGCTATCATCACAGCCTGTAATAAGCCAGTCGTTTGGAGGTGGGGGGATGGTACTTCTTGTTTGCCAGCCCTCGTGCCAGAACGGGCTGAGGTCTGGCTGTTTCCAGGCCTCCAGAGGTCCACACATGGCACCAGTTCCCAGGTTGGGCTTGTTTGGTGCTGTGGCCATCATTCTCTCTAACCCTGGTCCATGAATGGCGCTGACTCACAGGGAGGGGTTTGAATCTAGTTGTTCCCAATCCACCGGAGGCCTGCACACGGTGCCCATATTATGGTATTTTGGCATATCAGTAAATTCTGTCTTGTATTGTGATGACCTGTACTTTAAACTGTAAACATTCTTGCTTATGACTAGTAGAATGCATTTCAGAACAAAAGCTAAAAGGAGTAAAGTTTATAATTAGCGTCTGAGGAGTTAGTGAAGGCTACTAGTCTAGGTGAAGATTTAGTCCAGCAACATCATACTTTAACCAACTGTCCAGAGGAACTATGTTTGTAGTGCTTTTTGTTTTTAACTGTAGTAGTTAAAAGAGTACCCATCTCCACTCTTTGGTAAGATCATACTATCAAAATTCTCTTTTAAGTTTTGAGAGGTTCTTTTTTTTTTCCCCCTAAGTGCTGAAGATTGAACTGGACCTTTTCTTTGAACTATATCCCCAACCCTTTTTAGTTTTTACTTTGAGATGGGGTTTTGCTAAGTCACTAAGCTGCCCAGGGTGCCTGGGCTCACATGTGATCCTCCTGCTTAGCCTCCCAGAGTGCCAGACTCACAGGCATGCACCACTATGCCTGGATAAGAGATTCCTTTTCTGTGAAGTAACTCAGTTAAGTTTTGAGGTATTAAAAACATAAACACTAAAATGAATTAATTAATGAGAAAACTAATGTCTAACAAATGTTCTAGGTACAAAAGATTTTCTAAGAGTACTTATGTAAGAGAAGACAAAGTTTCTGAGTGCAAAGTCAGAGACTGCATGTAGGAAAGCAGAAGCAGCTGTGCTTCTTGAGGGGTGAACCTAGAATGTAAACCAGTATGAATCTGCTGCAAAGGATTGTCTCTTTTGGGCTTAGATGCTTGGGTTTCTGGGGTCAGAATGGTGCCTTGCAGAATAGAGTTTTAAGGCCTGGGCTTGTATCTCAGTGAGAGTATTTGCCTCACACACATGAGGCCCGGTGCATGATCCCCATCACCCGCCAACCCGCCCAGCACACAGGAGAGAAAAGGGGTTCGGGGAGACTGTACAGATCAGGGTTACGAATAGTTACCAGCCTTGTAAAGAGTAGCCTGTTTAATGCTGAAGATACTTGATAAGCTTCCTGAAATAACAGCTAGAAACTACAGGGAATCTGTAGTCCGGACTGCATCTGTAGGCCTTTTGCATTCATGTTTACTTTTGAAATATCTTGCAACAGAATGTGGTATTTGTTTGAAAGAATGAAGGCATTGT
>RJWM01019313.1:0-39325 GCA_004363535.1 Dasyprocta punctata
ATCTGTCAATATCCCCAACCCCTAGGAAGGTAATGATATGCAACATTGTAACTACTGCCAAACTTCAACTACCTCAGTGTGTAAACCTACAATGTTATCATATCAGATCTGTTCTTGTTGTTTGTCTGTCTTTTTTGACTTTTATTTCTAGCTTCTGTATCTATTTTCTCTTAAATAAAAAAAAAAAAAAAAAAAAAAAGAAGTCAAGGTGAATTTAGTCAGTTTGGGGGGCTCAGCATCCTGGGTGTGCTGGGATGACGAGAAGCATGGCTGTGCTTTCTGGTAAGGGCGGAGGATGGCAGTGGTAGGAGCACGTGTCTCAGCAGTTGGTCCTCGCATCTCAAGGGCAAGGTGGCCCGACTCGAAGCATAGCAGTTTGTGATTCCCTGAGGGACTTCACTGAGGCAGGGCCTGGTATGTCCAGATCCTCCTAGATAGTATCCTTGTCTGTGTATTGTCCCTCCTGCCACCACCACTCTGCGGGGCCCCCCAGGAAGGGGCAGTTTGTGACTGCGCAACGTATATCCGGCTTCACTTTCGCAGGAAGTCTTCAAATCCATGGGACAGGTTGTTAGCAGGCCTGGACTTGGCAGCAGTAGACTGTAGATAAAAAACCTTTCACTTTTCTTTAACCTCTGTCTCTATCCCTTGCTTGTAGACTCTCTTCCTTCCTTCTCCTTGATAGTGTGTGGTCATTAAACACCAGTCCAGACTGGTCCTGTCTGCCCTGTCCTGTTCACTTCTGTGCAGCCCTCTCTCCTCCCACTCCTGCTCTGGGAACTGAGAGAAGTCAGAAGGGAGTGGGCCAGCATCCCTGTCCCTGTGTCATACGGTTCCCAAGACCGCACCCCAGGGTGTGTTCTGTGTCAGGACAGCTGCAGTCGTGTAGTGTTTCTCTGTGGCCACAGTAGACTGACAGCCCTGATCATTGTGCCCATGCCTTACCTGCCGGCTGACAGCTGACTCTTCTGGTGATGCTGTCTTCTTCACTCCCCAAGGGAAGAGATGCATCCTGGGCTGATGGCATATAGCAAGCCCAGGGTGTGTCATCCGTGCCCATCTGGTCACCTTATCAGTAGACTTTAGGTCTGCCAGTTGGGGGTGTGAAGCTCCCTCCCTGATACGTGCAGGTGGCAGCGGCTGCATATGACACTCCCTCTCTTCTCCCTCTGCCTCTTTCCTCAGACTCCTGGTTCTGGGAATGTGGTCAGACCAGTGTGTCCCGAGAGGTGGTGCAGGGGGAGCTGGTGGAGGTGGGCAGGTGGCCCTGGCAGGTGAGCATCCTCTTCCTGGGCTTGTACGTCTGCAGTGGCTCGCTCATCCACCAGCAGTGGGTCCTCACAGTCGCACACTGCCTACTGAGGTCAGTCACACCTGAGGCCAGGAGCTTTGCTTTGTGGCCGGGCCTGTGGGGATAGGGGGTTGGCGAATCCAGGAATCTGGAGCAGGGGGCGTGGCTGGGTGACCCTGGGCTCAGCTCTGTCTCTCCAACCACAAGTGGCTTAACTGCTGGCCCTCTGCCTCCTCCTGGCCCTACAGCTCCAGCCACCCCACACAGTACGTCGTGAATGTGAGAGCCCGGCACCTCCCAGATGATGGCATACAGCTCCCGGTCTCTCTTATCGTGATTCATGAGAATTTCACCGGTCTCATGTCCCAGGACATTGCCCTGTTGAAGCTCAAGGAGCCCATCTCCTCATCCCTCCTCTTCCAGCCCATCTGCCTCCCTCCTGCCCATTACAAGCCAACTGTTGGATCCATGTGCTGGGCGATTGGGCAGGGAAGGTCAGGGGATGAAGGTGAATGTGGACGGGCAGAGATCCTGAGACATCTTCCCTTCAAGACACAACCCCACCACGGGCGCCTTCTTTCGTGTCTTTATCTACTCAGTCACTCAGCAAACAATTCCTGTATACCTAGCTACGTGTCATACTGTCCTGACCCCTGCATACAAAGATATTCATGTAGTCTAGCATAAAAAAGACAGTGGCCTGTATGGACCTTGGGTACCAGAGTGAGGTTCAGTTCAATGTCAAGTCTTCTCCTTTGCAACATGGCAGAAGGGTAGCCCTTGGCTATTAAGGGGGTCCATGCCTACAGGAGGCGCAAGGGCCGTGATCTCAGGAGGTCCTGAGGCACTGAGGAGGCTTTTCTAGCCATCACACACACTGGTTATCATTCCCTGAGAACTGGCTCCTGTCGGTGCTACCCGGGGCCCTAGCATCTGGGAGCCTTCATGGGAGCGGGGGGGACACATCTGGGTTCTGGCGTCTTGCTGCCTTGACTGGTGACCCCCACAGATCCTGAAATACTAGGGAAATTCTCTGTGTCCTCATTTCATACCTGCCTGTCACACCAAGCCTGAACCTTTTCAAAAGGCTTTGAGCTCAGGCCTTCATACATTGCCATCCCAGGAAGTACCGTGCTTCTTGCATCCACGAGCTCTGACAACTCCGAGCAGTAAATAGGTACTGACAAGACAAGATCTTTCCCTCCACAGGGGGACCAAAGAAAAACAACACTCTTCAGGAGGTGACTACCAGGATCATAGACAATCTCAGCTGCAGTGAGCAGCACCAGAAGAAGTGGATGGGGAATGACATGCTGTGTACCAGCACAGACTTGGACGTGGACAATTGCCAGGTGCGGGATCTGTGCGGGGGACCAGGAGCAGGCTTTTTGGGCCACTTTGGCCTTTTCACATGGCATGAAATCTTCCGTTGGGGTTCAGTCTGCCAGTCTGTAAAACAGGGATGGAATACATTTGTTTGAGTGTACAATGATGGCAGTAGTGGCAGTGCATCTCAGTCATGTGTCCAGATCTGGGTCGGGTCCTGGCAGAACCAGTTTTTGCATAATTGGCATCATACTATTAGTAGACTGCTGCGTTTATATCTCCTATTCAGTATTGTTTTTGAGATATATCCATGCAGCTATAAACTGTTGACAGTACCATAGTATTTTCTTTGGCATCTGTGCCACAGTTTACCAAGAGTTTGAGGGAGTTTCCAAGTCTTTCCTATCATAAACTCTACAGCTCCTGGATATTCTCATGTCTTCTCATTTACGTGTCCAGAATTTCTCAACAGGATCCTGCATAGAATGAGTCCTAGGTTGTGTTCACCTTTGTCTTTAATTCTCATTGCCAAATTGTTTTCCAAAGTGATTCTGTTCCACTTCTGTATCCTTGTGGCCAGCTTTTGGTGTTGCCAGATTATGAAATATTTTCCATGGTGAGAAATAGCATCCCCGGGAGCTGTGACACAGATGTCCCATTACTAGTACTCGTGTTTGTCTTCTTGTCTGTTTATTCACTATTCATAGCTCCTCTTCTGTGAGTACTGCTTATTCGGATACTTTGCACATTGCTCTTTTTTTTTTCTTTTTCATATTCTGGCTTCCAGTTATCTTCATGATACATATTGCAATGTCTTCTCAGATTTTCATTTATCTTTTTGATGCTACCCTTTGCTGCTGAAGAGCAATTTAGATTTATTTTACTCAAATATATTATGTTTCCTTCCTGGTTTATGCTTTTTTGGTGTGTTTTAAGAATTTCTTCCTTTTCCTGAGGTACATAAAGACATTTTATATTTTGTTCCTAAAGGTTTGGAAATTTTGGTTTTCACATTCTGAGTCATTCTGCAAAAGGTGAAAGATAGGGATCTGTTTTCATTTATTTCCTCATGTAGACTACCAATTATCCCAGTGTCAATCACCAGAAAAGAATTTCCTGCGTTCACCATACCACCTGTCCTGTATATCAATCTGTCTAACTTTTCAAGTTAGATACCTAATCTTGCATTCTTGGTTTCTTCTTCCTTTCTAATACAAATATTTGAGGCCATAAATTCCTGCTAAATGTTGTTTCAGCTTCATGGTACAATTTTTGATATGTAACACTTTTATTGATACTCAGTTCTAAATATTATATATAATTTTCATTTGGTTTGGTTTTGACTGATGCATATTGTTTGTTGTTACTGATTTCCAGTGTTTCCCAGTAGTCATAAAAATAGTTGTATAATGGTATCAGCTGTGTGAGACATACTGAAACTTCTTTGGTTGCCTCATATGTGGTTATATTTTTTAATGTTTATTTCATTTTTTTCAGTTTCTAATAATTTGATTTCCTTGGGTTTTGTTTGGTTTTCTTTAATGTCTTCTTAAGCAGAAAAATTTATTCATTCTAGTTTTGTGTTTAAAGCACATTTGGTCATGAAACCACCCTTGATTTGAACTTTTAATTCATCTCTTAAATTTTGTACTATTGTGATTCTGTAATCACTACTTTATTTTAAAATGTGTTTTGTGATTTGGAAGGAAATACATTCATTTTGTTTAAAAATAATGCAGAAATTAGAAAATGAAACTTTCCCATAATAAAGTTACCTAGAAAATTATTCTTTTTTTTTAAATCACAAGAGTTTATTATGTGAGGTTTGATTCAAACTGAAGCAAGCTTCTCTCTTCCATTTCTTTTCTTTTTTTTTATTTTAAAGATAGTAAAATGCAACAAAAATTAACAAAACGAAGTCAATCAAAACAGAGCAGTAGAACTGGTGCAGAACTTCTAAGAAAGCTCTGAAAACAATAGCTACTACAGTATATCTTGTTATTTTCAGAATAGTTGACCATTCCAACAGGTATAGTAAAGTCAAACCAAAAAAAAAAAAAAAGAAGAAAAAAACCACAATAAAACCAATAAAAGCACAGTATAAAATAAGGCCAAAAAAATTAATCAGAGTAAAGCAAAGCAATGAGAACAATATTGGGCCTCGAAGACAAGACAGAAGAGAATCCCCCATTTTGCTACACTGGTACTGTCATCTTCCAAAGAGATGCTCAGGCTGCCAGCCCCAGGCCTGCAAAATGAACAAAACAATACTAGCATTTAGTTGTTTTATATACCTTAGTTGCTAGCGATTTAGTCAGACCTCCGAACCAGCAGGTTTCTTTACCAGGGGAGGCGGGAGACGACTTTGTCCTTGATTCTTAGCCCGTGCGCCAGTAGGCATACAGGGTCACATGTTTCTGTTCCTGGAGTCCACGCTGGTTGCACAGGCCCCCAGAAGGCAGACTCAAAAATTCTTCTTTAAAGTGCTTATTTTATGTCCCTAATGCTTCACTTGATACACAAAAAATGTAAATAAATTTTGGGGTTTTTTTTTCCTCTTGTTTTGATTTTTTTTAAGGTAAGGTCTCACTATGCTGTCCAGGTTGGCCTTGAACTTACTGTGTTGCCCAGGCTAGTCTCGAACTTTTGATCCTTTTGCCTCAGCATCCTAAGTGCTAGGATTATAGGCATGTGCCACCATGCTTGACTTTTGAGTTTGATTGTTTCTTTTTCTTTTTGAGATAGGGTTTCACTTTGCTGTTCAGGCTGGCCTTGAACTCACAGTGATCCTCCTGCCTCAGCCTCCTGAGTGTTGGGATTACAGGCATAAACCATCACACTAGGCCTTGAGTTTGATTTTCAGCAAAAGTGTATTATATAGTTTTATTACTCAACTTTTAAATTTTCTCTTAAAATGCATCTTGGATTTCTTTCCATGTTTATACATTTGAATAGATTTCATTGTCCTTGACTACTGAATAATAATTCTTTCATATGTCATATCACAAAGTATTTAACTATCCTCTGATTGGTAGACATTTGAGCACATTTCAGTATTGTCTTTTACCGTGCCATAGTAAAAGTCTTTTTTTTTCTTTTCTTTTCTTTTCTTTTCTCTCTCTCTCTCTTTTTCTCTCTCTTTCCTTCTTTCTTTCTTTCTTTCTCTTCTTTCTTGCATGCTCTCTCTCTCTTCCTCTCCTTTCTTTTGGCAGTACTGGAGATTAAAGTCAGAGCCTTCACACTGATTTGCATCCCCCACCCTTTATATTTGATTTTGATACAGGTTCTTGCTAAATTTCCCAGTGTGGGCTTAAACTTAAAAGCCTTGTGCTTCAGCCTCCCAGTGTTGGGATTACAAGAGTGTATCACTACACCTGGCTCAGAGTAAATGTCTTTATTCGGGTATCTTTTCACACTTGTTCAAGTATTTCTCTAGAATAAATTTTAGAAGTGTAATTGCAAGATCAGTTGTATATAAATTTTAATAGATATCAATACATTAGCCTCTACAAAAATTTAATCCATTTCCCGTAATCCAGTGGTAGATGCATACCATTTTCCAAAATCAACACTGGTATTAAGCACTATCTTTATTTTAACTTTGTTGGGCATGGTGGTGCATGCCTGTAATCCCAGCACTTGGGAGGATGAGGCAGGAAGATTGTTGTGAGTTCAAGATCAGCCTGGGCTACAAAGAAAGCTCAAGGCCAGCCTGAACTGCATAGCAAGACCCTGTTTCAAAAAGACAAAAATAAATAAAATAAAAATTAACTTTTTTTTCCCACTGAGCTATACTCTAGCCCTCTTTTCGGCTAGAGTATAGCTCAGTGGGAAAAAAAAAGTTAATTTTTATTTTAACTTTTGTCCTTTTGGTAGGCTAAAATTTGTATCATTTTATTTTCATGAAATTGATCAACTCTGTAAATTGCCCACATAATAGGCTACTGAAAGGGAAATTTAAACCATAGCATCAAAATGCACTCCATATCAGAATTCAGAGAGTTGTGTAACTGATATCCCATGCAGTGTGTGGGCCAGAGGACGGTGTAGGAGGTGATTTTGTGAGGAGGATTTCTTGGAGAGTTTTTTCTACAATCTCGTTGTTCACCCTTTAAGGGACTACAGGTGGGGTGACTGTCCAGGAGGGGTTTGACTGGACCCTCCAGGAGTGTGGTGTGCCCCTGGTGCTGGGGAGTCATCAGCCGTCGTCCCCTGCAGGCCAGGTCACCCAAGTGGACTTGGGGAGCTGAGACAGATCTTCCTGGCTCAGAAGGCCGGGCTGGTGGGCCAAGTCCTCGCTAGCCCCATGCAGGCTGCCTGCTGGTGAAACTCCAGGGGCTGTAGGGAGCTTTACTTCAGAGTCTAGCTTTGTGAATGTCATGTGGAATCCATACTCTGACTTCTGAACTGAGATGTTTATATTGCAGCAGCAAACAGAAACACCAAAGCATTAACCAGGATTTGGACACAGATTTATTGAATGTCGACAGGCGCTGACCTCAAGGAAAAAATGTCAGGCCCAGAAGGCTCAGGGAGAGAGGTTTTTATGGGGTTGTTGCAAAGAGAAAGTACAGAGGCAGAATGGCTTGTCAGTTGGGGATCGGTTTGTACCATGTGCATCACAGAGAGCAGCCATTCCTGGGAAACAGAAGTAACAGGAACTGTAACAGGAACTGAAGTAAACTAGCGTTCCCTGGGCAACTAACAGAAATTGACATATACTGGTTGGTGGGGGAGGCATTTTCTGCTCCAGTGTGACTGTGAAATCATAATGTGTAAAGAGTTCTGGTTCTGCCTGTTTTTATCCAGAACTGAACAAAATACTGGCCTTCTAAATACAGTCAGAGGGGTAAATGGAGTCCGAGGCAGAGGCTAGCTCTTAGCTTAGTGTCTCATTTCCGCTTTCTGGTGTCTCACCCATGCCTTTCCATCAGACACTGCTGCTTCTCATGCACGATGAAAACTGCATAGTTACTCTATGGTAATGAGTGGGAAAGGAGCATTCTGTTTTTATGACTTCATTTCAAATGGTTTGTAAGCATTTAAATGCATGTGTGCGTGTATATTTAATATGGAGAAAGAATATAAAGCAAGTATGTTAACACACTGACATAATGAATCTGGGCAAAAATATTGTACTAGTGTCTTTTCTGTAAATCTCAAATTATTTCAAAATGAAAAACTTTGGGTACTAAGAATTTTAACTCTTTGTAAAATGCTTTACGATGTTTTATCCTATTTGTTCATCATGTACATTTTTTTTTGGTGTGGATTTTTTCCCCCATAGAACTATATAAAATTTTTATGAGTGCATCTTTATCATTATTTCCCTTGGTGATTTTAGGTTTTTTCTGTGCTTAGTAATATTTTCCACACTCTCAAATTATAAAACTATTTACTCATCATGTTCTATTTCTTTTTAAAATATTTTGACTTTGATTTACTAGAAGGTTGAGAAAGAGAATCCAGTTTTATTTCTCTTCAAGTGGGTAGCTAGTTATACAAACATCTCTTACTGAACAGTAATTTTTTTGTGATGAATTAGAAATGCTCCCTTTTTATACTCTAAATTAATCTGACTTTGGTCTATTTTTGCCTTTACCATCTCACCTCCATGCCACTGTCTATCTTTTTTAACTGTTGTAATTTATAATTCTTGTTTATGGTAAGGTGAGCCCTCCATTCTTCTTTTAAGGAATTTATCTGATTGTTCATTCTAATCAAATAATCTTAAATAATGTGATCAAAAGAAAAATCACTTGAGGTTTTTGGTGGAAACTGAAAGATCAATTTAGGGAATACCAACTCAATTTTGCCCTTTTTCTGTACCTCTGAAGCAGGAGTTGGCAGATTTCTCCATGTCATTACTGCTACTTCTTAAATTTACTCCTAGGAGCCAGGTGTGGTGGTGCACATCTTTAATCCCAGCACTTGGGAGGCTGAGGCAGGAGGATCATTGTGAGTTCGAGACTGGCCTGGGCTACAGAGTGAGTTCAAGGCCAGCCTGAACTGCTTAGTGAGACCCTGTCTCAAAAAATAGGGCTGGGGATTTAGCTCAGTGGCCTAAGTGCTGGCCTAAAAGGCATGAGGTTGTGAGTTCAATCCCCAGTCCCCTCCCCGCAAAGAAACAACAGAGCAAAACACTTACCCCTAAGTACCATATGTTGTGAGCCCTGTGATTTTGTTTTGTTGTGATTTCCATTTATATTGTAGATTTTTTGTCTGTTTACTTTGTAATAAGCAACCTTCCTGAACCTAGTCGATTCTCTTGTTTTGTAGGCCCCGAGACAAAACATCTACAAACGATGATGAATTTGGCCCCTCTTTTCCTTGCATATATCTCTCCTTTTTCTTGTCTAATTGCAAAGTCCAGAGGTGATCCTCCAAAATAATTGCTTTCTTTAGGAGACAGTGTGCATTTAATTTAGCTGAGTCTCTCTCTCTCTCTCTCTTTTTTTTTTTTTTGCAGTAGTAGGGGTCCAACTCACAGCCTCACACCTGCCAGGCAGGCACTTAGGCCACTGAACCAAACTCCCAGCCCTATTTTTTTTGAGGCAGGATCACACTGTGTAGTTCAGGCCGGCCTTGCTCATGCTGTAGCCCAAGCCGGCCTTGAACTCACAAGGCTCTACTTACTTCAACCTCCTGAGTGCTGGGATTAAAGGCGTGCACCACCACACCTGGCTTAGCTGAGTCTCCTATAAACAGCATAAAACCAGTGCTATCCACCCCCCAACACTTCTGAGAGATTCTCCTTTAATCTAGTTACCAAGATTATTTTTTTGTTCTTCCTATCTTGCATTTGGGGTTGAGTTTTTCCCTTCAATCCACTTTTCTACTTTTGTGATCTAGAAGTTACACTTGTAAGTTTCATGCTGCTGCTGGTCATCTGCTGTGGTTCAAATGCAAGGGTTGAACTGTGTCCTTGGGGCACAGGCTGGTACCACTGGAGGACAGCAAACACCATAGGAGGTGGGGCCTGGGCTTGGTTGTCATCGCTGGAAGTGCATTCTTGGAAGGCAATTCTCAGGCAACCCCTTGAATTCTTGCAAGAGGGCGGCTGTATGCGAGGTGTGCTGCCTCTGCTTCCTTTGCTCCCACCACTCGCCTCAGGGCCCTCATCAAACCGTGCTGGTGCAGGCACCCGCTCTTGCACCTCCAAAGCTAAAGAAACCTCTTTTTCCTTGGGTGTAGGCTGTGTCAGGTATTTCACTGCAGTAACAGAAAGCTAACTAATACATAACCTTTCATTTTCCACACACACATTTAAATCTGAATTAACACCAAGAGTGAGTCCATGTCTATAGCCTCCTTTGCAGCACTAGCACCTTCCTGCACTCATAGTGCACCCCAGACTTCCTCTCATTGAAAACACCTGTAACTAAGCTTGCTGCATGTTCGTTGTGTCTGGAGTCTTCAGCAGACCTTCCTGGACTTCCCAGCCCCTCCTGCAAAACGCGCTGCCGTGTGCTGTGAGTTCCCCGGCTGCCCTGGTTCTTACTTTTCACTTGTTTTGAGTCCCACTGCCCCAAACATCCTGGAGTCAGGTGTTGTGCTGCTGCTTTTGTTTGCTGCTGACCTTCGCAGCAGTGCTCTGGTGAGCACAGATGGAGCCTCCAGGGATGAATGCTCCCAGCCATCAAGGCCACGCTCAGCTCACAGTGCTGAGGATTCCGCCTGTCCCTTCCCTCTGCCCTCTGCTCTTCCCTCTTGGTCATGCCCAACTTCAGTTTCATTTATCTGTTGGATTTAGACTCATGTCTTTATTAAGAACATATTTTAGCCGGGTGTGGTGGTGCACGCCTTTAATCCCAGCACTCGGGAGGCTGAGGTAGGAGGAGCGTTGTGAGTTCGAGGCCAGCTTGGGCTACAATGCGAGCGCAAGGCTGGCCTGAGCTACATAGTGCGACCCTGCCTCAAAAAACCAGGGCTGGGAGTTTGGCTCAGTGACTTAAGTGCCTGTCTGACAGGTGCGAGGTTGTGAGTTCAATTCCTGGTGCTGCAAAAAAAAAAAAGCAAAGAACATATTTTAACTAATTAATTATGCTTTAAAGTCTTTACTATTCTGTCTATAAAAGACAGAAGCTTTCTAAGTTATAACAGAGTCCTTTATGTGAAATATTATTTTTTATAAGTGAAAAAGATCTCTTGGAATAAAAGCTTATTTAAGAATAGGTGCCATTAGAATGTAGAGTATTGGGCCAACTGTCTGCACAGAGAAACCTGATGCATACCTAACTGTTCTGTTAGGGTCCTGTGAAAAGTAGATGGGGGGCGGGGGTACTCAGTGAAGCAACTGTGTAGGTTTCTAGCTTTAAACTTAAGGACTGTACCCCACTGGTCATCTAGGTATCCTAACATCTGAGAAAACCCACTAACTCAGTTTATTTATATCCAGCACCCACAGGGTACTGGGTCCTGGGATGATGTCAATCCAGCCCAGACAAGGTACTCAGCTCCGGATCACACAGTACCACCAGCCACATGGACTTTTATCCTGCCAGCTTTAAGGAGTGTAGAGGAAACCACTCCCACTGCCAAGTTATAGTATCAGGAATATCTGTGCATCACGTGAAAAGTATTTGTCCATGTTCTGGAACATTTGAAATAACATAAATTATCTCCTCCTTAAACACTGGAGAGAAGTTGCCTGTGAAACCACAAAGCTGTGTTTTCCTTTGAGTTGCTGTTCTTGGGCAATATTTTACGTTGTTTTGCACATAGTTATTGGGCAAGTCAGGCTTTCTATTGCTGTTTAAGTTAGTCTAACTGATTTGCATTTTCTTAGAAATTATTCACTTCATCCAGAGTTTAAATTCAGAAGGAGGAAATTGTAAACAATCTTGAGATTCTGAGAAAATATATTTTACTCAGCTGTGGTTCTGGTCTCTATTCAACTCAGACCACAAAGGATTTGTATTTCTCTCTCTCTCTTTATAAAACTTACAAGGTGTTTATCTTTTTTTTTTAAGAATTTGATTTCATTTCCAACTCCATGCTTTTTCTGATTTGCCTTTGTCTTTCTTAATTCTTTCTCAAGTGTCTTGAACTGAATGTGCAGTGATACATAATTGGTGATAATATTGAATAATTTATTTTCATCCTGTCTTGTTTGATACCAAAAGTATTTTAGACCAGAACTACATTTGTGCAGTTTAGATTTATGTCCCTTGGGCTTTGTAATATGTGGTATTCTTATGTTTCTGTATTCTAACTGGATTTTAAATCTGATTTTTACTCTTAACATTTGTGAAAGCTAGATTTTAGTTCCCAGGGTTGGAGCAGGTTGTATTTTGTCGCTGAGTTCTGGTTTTATTTCGCCATGGTAAGAAAGTGTCCCCATACAATGGTGTTGCTCCCTTGTCCTCTTTCCGAGCAGTCTCTAGTCGCTGGGCCTCTAGGGTCTCCTCATGTATTCAGGCACAGGCCTTTGCACTACAGTTCCTGATTTGATTAGCACTGGCTTAATATTTCTCCTTCATCTTTCATGTTCCCTCTTCCTAAAAGGGATCTGTGACTGGGCACAGTGGTACACAGCTATAACCCCAGCTACTCAGGAGGCTGTGCCAGGAGGATCCAACTTCGAGGCCAGTCTGGGCAATTTAGTGACTTTCCCAAAATAAAAATTTTTAAAAAGGGTTGGGAATATGACTCAGTGGTATAGCACTCACCTAGCACATGTGAGGCTCTGGGTTCTGTCCCCATTACCACACAGAAAGGAGCGTCTATTGACTCAAATCTCGTCAATACGTCTTGTCTTTAAAGATGTCCCTATCTTTGATTTTTTTTTTTTTTTTTTTGGTACCGGGGATTGAACTCATGACCTCATGCTTGCAGGCACTTTTGCCGCTGAGCTAAATCCCCAGCTCCATTGAGCAATACATCCCGAACTAAATGCTATTGTGCTACATATTCCCACCTACATTTGTTTATGCAGGAATTTCAATTCGTTTGGCTAAATAGTTTTATTCTTTGAAGTCTGTGCCCCACATGTGCTGTGTCAAATCTTTCATCACCGAAACATCATTCTGATCAGAATTCACAATTTTCAGTCACTTTAGTTATTAAACACCCTGCCCCATTAAAAATCTTTGAGAATCGATTTGATCACAGCACACTTCGCGCTGTTCCATTCATGCGGCTCTGCCTCACCCTGCAGTAGCTCCTGGCCAGGAAACCCTTGAGGCTCCCAAGTCTCCTCCTCTGCTTGGCATTTATTCCAGTCCCTTAGTTCATTATCTGTCGTCAACAACATCTCACTCATCATCTCCCTTTACTGAACATGTCACCTTCATTTTGATGTAAGTAAGCTGTACATATTTTTCCCTTTCAAGTTTGTGACATTTGAATCTTTTTTTTTTTTTCTTGAGATAGAGTCTCACTGTGTAGCTCAGGTTGGCCTTGAACTCAACAGCAATCTTCCTGTCTCAGCCTCCCAAGGATTACCTGTGTATACCACCAAGTCCAGCTTTGAATCTTGTTTCTTAAAAATGCCTTACATTATAGCTTAAAGCCATAGCCCTATATACTTTTAATGAGCTTTTTACTTTTCCCATTTAGAGTTTCACTTCCTTTGGGTTACTTTATGATAGGATCCAACTTCATTTGTCTCCAAGCAGTGAGCCAGTTTCTCTATCTTCTATTAAGAGTTTTCCTTCTCTGGGGACTTGGTGCCTTCGTAGCCCAAGCCAAGCTCCCCAGTGGGCACGATCAGCTTGGGATGCTCCACTGCCCCCTTGGTCTGTTGTTCTGCTTCTGTGCCAGTCCACCTTGTTTATGTAATCGTAAGTGTTTATATCTAAGTATCTGCTTGCTGAACCTGCCCCCCCAGCCTGACTCTTCCAATTTTCTTTCTCAAAATTTACCTAATTCATGGGCTGTTACTCTTCAGCATTTTCTAGAATCAGATTATCAAGCTTCTGGGAAAAAAAAACCTGCTCTAATTTCATTTGGAAGCTCTTGATCTTCAGAGATTGGCGTGAGAATGAGCCCTGTTATCATTTTAATTGTATTGCTCTATATTGAATAGAGACAAAATAAGTCCCCTGTCCTAAGCCTTGGGGACTCCAACTCTTGGTTTCTTGGGAGCACATGGGCTTGTGATGCCTCAGTTTCTCTATGTGCATGTGGTCTTTCAAATGTTATCTTGGGGATGCCCTGAAAGGTAGCTTGAAAGGTAGGCACCTACTGCCAGGTTCCAGAGGGTACCACCAGCACTTCAAGTGACATCCATCCTTGGCCGAGGTTTTTGAATCCCCGGACAGTGTGAATCCAGGCTGAGCATTCACACCAAGGCCATTTCCCGTTGTCCTCTGGGGCTGTCCTCTCCCTCAGAGGTGTCCCCTTCTACACAGCCTCCTTAGGTAGGCTCTGGGCTGTGCCTCTGTCCCTGGTACCCAAGCACAAGGCTGCACTAGAAGTTCAGTCTTGCTGAGTGTGACCGAGGACTCTGGGGCACAGCCCCAGCTTCTTGACTCCCCTCACTTGGGGTCCACTCCTCACTTTGTTGAGGCTCAGAGGAGTCTGCTTTCTGGGCAGCTCACTCATGTATTTAAAATGAGCATTTTCAGAAGCCTGCCCTTTCAGCTGTGACATCTAGTTAGCAGGTCGGTCAGTGTGTTTGTTGTCCATCCTGCAGGAAGCCCCTTGTGAATCAATGTTTGTTTTTGTTTTTGTTTTTGTGTTTTTGAGACAGGGTCTTGCTATGCAGTTCAGGCTGGCCTTGAGCTCACTTTGTAGCCTAGGTTGGTCTCGAACTTGCACCAATCCTGCCTCAGCTTCCTGAGTGCTGGGATTACAGGTGTGCGCCCCCATGCCCGGCTCCATGAATCGATGTTTTGCACACGATGTCCTTCCCTGTGGACAGCGTTGTGTCTGCAGACAGCTCTTCTTTTGCGTTCTTAAGAATATCATTATTTTTTCCCTTCAGTGTCTTGTGAATTCTTCATTAGATTTTGTCCCATAAATCTTGGTTTGTATTACATCAGGCAGATAAATCTAATGAGCTGCTTTTCTGACTCATGAAATTTCCAGCATTACAGATCAACATAAAGCTTCAGAAATTGCAAGAAACCCACCATTACCAGCAACATCATCTGTTATGTTTTGATGTATGGCACTGTAAACACTATTCTGATACATGCTCCAATCTTTGCAGGAAAAGAGGGGAGATGGTTTGCATTTCCAAGAGCTCACTCCCTAAGCAGGACGGTGGGAAAGAAAGTCAGTGGCCACACCTAGGGATGTACAGGCAACAGACAGAGATGCTGTGTCCCAGAGCAGGCTCAAAGTGGAGTCGGTCCTGGGGGACCCCCCTGCGCCCCCTGAGGCCTCCCTCCCTCCCTCTGCAGGACATCTCTGGCAGCTCCCTGGCCTGCCAGGTGAACAACACCTGGATTCAGATGGGGGTGCTGAGCTGGAGCTTTGGCTGTGGCCAGCAGAACTACTTCCCCATGATCTACACCAGCACCTCCCACTTCATCCCCTGGATCAAGAGGCAGATGATCCGTCTGAACTCCACCAACAGGGCCTGCCTCACCTTCCTAAGCCCGCTGCTGATCGCTGGCCACATCCTGCTGGTCTCCTCAGCCCCTCTGTGGCTCCTGTGATCTGCATTTCCAGGACAGGCACCCCGGAAAGATGGAGACCACAGGCTGCAGGGGGCATCAGGTGGGGACTTGGGGGAGGCCCTTGCCCCACTGCGTCTCCTCAGTTCTTCAATGGAGAGGCTCCTGACTTTAACCATTGATGTCATCTCGTCCTTGACCCTGGCTGGAGCCCGTCAGACCGCCGTCCTCTGAGCTGACTTCCCCTGACAGTTTTACCCCGTGTCCTTGTGTCTGTTGCGTGACCTTGGTAGCCTGTCCCCTGTCTTCTCTGGGCGGCAGTTTCTTCTTCTACCAGTGGGGCTTGCAGTCCCTGCCAAGTCTCCCTGCTGACCTCTAGCAACCCTGGTCCCCAGGGCCTCCCCTGGGCTCCCTGAACATTTCCCTGTATCTTCTCGTGAAACCCACAAGGGCTGGCTCACAGCCCTGTGCACGTGGACTGTGTTCTGGAGCCCATGGGCCCTCCCAACCCCACCTGCCCTCCTAAGGGTCCACAGCTTCAAGCAGGCTGGGTGCCATGGGGCAGGGCTGAGTGCCTGCCTGGATGTGTGTGTGGTGACAGTGCCCTGGGCAGCACACTGGCCTCGGTGGCTCCATTAGTGCCCAGAAAGCAGGCAAAGTGAGGCCCAAACTGGCCAGCCTGAGTGGTGGCAACCCCCCTCCCCACAATCTGGAGAACCTTAGGGTCCAAGCAGCCACCCCTGCCCACAGGGCACCCAGTATCTCCAAGGTTCCTTGCTGTCCTTCCAGAGGTTGGAGCACAGAATGGCCACTCAACTGTCTCTCCCTAGACCAGAGGCCTAGACACATGGCAGCGTATCCTCTTGATTCGCCTTGTCTTAATTAGGCTAGAATCTTCCAACGGCTTTGTGTTCCTGGCAGGATTCCCCAATGCTACCCTTTAAAAGTGATACCTGACACCAAGCCACAAACATCCTCCCAAATTCCAGTGTCCAAAGTAACCTGCTCCCACAGTGGCCAGGTGGTGACCCTCACTCTCTGCAGTGGGACACTTACCCTGGGCCACCTTTCCTGAGCGAATGGATCTGAAGCAAGCACATCACTGGCCGGAGGGCTGGGTGTAGTTGCTTAAAAGGATGCAGTCTTCCAAATTATTACTATTTTGTTCCAGAAATCGAACTCAGAACCTTGTGCTTGCCAGGCAGGCGCTTGTGCCACTGAGCCATAGCCCTGTCCACCCACCTCCCCCTGTCATTACTTAAAAGAGCTAATCTGTTTCAGTGCCAGGGGCAGAGCCCCATTTGGCTGCCAGGCTGGTGGGGATGCTGGTACTGGTGCCCGCCCCAGGGGCTTGGGCTGGGCTTCCTGTCACTCACAGGGATGACAGCACAAAGAAACTCCTGTCACTGGCGGAGGTCAGGCTGTGACCCAGGGACCAAGGAAGAAAGGGGCAGGGCAGGAAGAGGGGCGCACACCGGGTGACCGCTGGGGGCGCCGTTGCGGGGACCGGGTCTCCCAGGGTGGCCACTGACAATACGGGGCACCGTGGTCGCTACCCGGACCGTCACCGTCACTGCTGCCCTGGATGGAGCCCCAGTGCAGGACGCGGACCTGCGGCCAGGGTCCTCGGGGTCACCGCGCTCTGCTCCTGCTGCTGCTCCTGCTCCTGCTCCCGCCAGCGGGTGAGACCCGGATCTCCCCCTGGGCCCGGCCACCTCCGTCGGCGCCTGCCCTGACCTCTCCATGTCCCCCGCAGGCCGCGTGGGCGCAGGCCACGCTCCTGGAGCGCCGTCCACCGCTGCCTCCGCCGACCCTGGTAAACCCTGTGCCCCAGGAGTCAGCTGTGCCCCCGGCGGGGCTCGCCTTCCCCATCAGGTCCCCACCTCCCCGACGCCCACGCCGATGCCACAGGTTTCTACGGGCACGCCTGGGGTCAAGCCCTGTGAGTATGCAGGGCGAGAGGGCTGAAGGGACCTTCTGGCTGTGAGCGCCTGGCATTCCGGCAGGGCGCAGGGGTGGGCTCCGCTGAGACCCGCAGGAGTCCTCGTCCTGTACTCAGTGCTCCGGCGCTGGCACTACACAGTACCCGCCCTGTCCTGCCCGCTGGAGTCTTCCTCGCTACCCTTTGACACGCTCGCTCAGGTCTGGGCTGTCACCAGGGGGCTCTTGCGTGAGGCCCTGGGCTCCGTCCCCAGCACCACACACAGGAAAGGAACAAATGCAGAACGTCCTCAGAGGCCCACTTAACACCAGTGACGCGACCCACTGCTTCTTTTGGAACCCCCCCCCGGGGACCCCGACCACTGGGAAGCGGAGGTGGCCTCTTCCATTCTCAAAACGCCCCTCCAGTTCTGGCAGCTCTTGGCACTGCGGCCAGCAGAGAGAGCATGGCAGGGCCATAATCCTTACCAGTCCAGGCCTGGGGGCCTTGGGGCAGCCCTGTGGTCAGGCAGCTTCTGGAACCATTCACCGCCATCCTTTCTCCCACAGGATGGGGCTGCCGGAGCACCCTGCCTGTGTGTGCTCTGAACTGCAGGAGCCTGGGTGGGTGGAGCCAGGTGGGCAGTGGAGGCGGCTGTGGAGGGTCTGGCCAGGGTTACCCCCACTCCTCAGGCTCTCTCCTTCCTCCTCAGCCTGTGGTTTCTCCTTTGAACGGGACCCCACGCTCCAGGATGCAGAGGCCATGGCCCGGCGGGCGCCTTGGATGGTCAGCGTGCAGGCCAATGACACTCATATCTGTGCGGGCACCCTCATCGCCTCCCGCTGGGTGCTAGCGGTGGCCCATTGTGTGACCCAGTGAGTCGGAGCCGGGGGTGATGGTGGAGAGACACTGGAGGTCGGGGGACGCTGTTACCCCACCTGGCTGGTCCATCAGTGGCAGCTGTGTCCAGCCTGGCTTCATCACCCAGCTTTGGGCAGGTGGGGTCTGAGTCCTGGGAGTGAACGTGCCTCGCCTGGCCCGTGGGTGCTGTGCAGTTGTCCCGTAACAGGGAACAGAGAGCTGGAAGCCACCTGTCTGGCCTCTGCCATCTCCGCCCCTTGGCTCGTCTTCCTCCTCCGTCCCCCACTCCTTGGAGCACTGAGGACAGGGGACGGAAGGAGAGGTAGATGAAGACACTTGCTCACTGGGGAGTCTGTTTGGTCAGGGGACAAGAGAGTGGGTGACCCATGTTCAGGGACCTGGGAGTGGCCTGAGGGGAGGGACCTTGTCCTTGGAAACATGTGCTCCGTGTCTACAGAGGGACCCCAGGGGTACACGAGGGAGGGCAACCTGAGAGCCAGACCGTGGCAACTGCATAGGGGCTTTTCCGCCTGCCAGTGCAGCTTAGGATGCTGGGAAGACTCTGCACACAGTTGCTAGCTGTGCAGCCCAGAGCGGGGTGCTGGGCTTGTGCCAGCCTCAGCTTCCCACTTCATCGTATGGAAATGGGGAGCCGCATTCACATCTGTTATGAGGTGCATGCTGGGGGTAGTCGGAGCAGGAGACAGGAGTGGGGTAGGAGGCAGAGCTGATGGCAGACACCCCTCCTGGGTCCCTCAGGCACAACGTGAACTACACAGTGAGGGTGGGGAGCCCATGGATTCATCGGGTGACTAGGACCACCTCCGACGTCCCAGTGCTACAGGTCATCGTGAACCCCAGGTACCATCCCCAGCAGTACTGGTCCTGGGTTGGCCGGGCCAATGACATCAGCCTCCTCAAGCTCCAGCATGCGCTCAACTTCAGCAAATACGTGTGGCCCATCTGCCTGCCTGGCGTGGACTTCCAGGTGGAGGAGGGTTGCCCCTGCACCGTGATGGGCTGGGGACTTTCCACAACTGACGGTGAGTCATGGCCACTCAGACCAGGATGCAGGTTTCTGGGACTCCTTCCCCAAGGGGCCCGCTGCCCGTGGGACTGTCCCATTGGGTCTCTGAGGTCTCCTACCCTCAAGGGCTGAGGAAATGCACATACCATGGCCGTTTGAAACTTGGGGACCCTCAGTGCCCTTGAGCCCTCAGGCCCAGGCCAGGTGGATGGGCAGGACTTTCACGAAGGGCCCACTGAATGGAGGCAGTGTCTTGCAGGAGGCAAGCAGGGCCTTGTGTCTGCACCTGGGGGCCAGGAGTCACTTGGGATCTATTCTCGCTCCTTCCTTCTCTTTGCAGGCCTCCATCCCTTGTCATTCCTATGTGGGGCTGAGTCTCCAAAGCAGGTGTATTCTCAGGCCCATTTGGGTACCCCATGAATGTCCACTTCCTCAGGAAACCTCCAAATGAGAGGGGTTGGTCCCTGTATCCCCAGGTGACCAACATACCCCAGAACAGCCCATTCTGAGGAGGAGCCAGGAGTGGCCAGGAGTCTCCTTTCCCAGGACACGTGGAGGGGGTGCTGGTGAAGTGCAGCAAAGGAGGGCTTGGGAGAGGAGGCCTGGCACAGCCAAGAGCGAGGTGGGGAGGGAGGGGACACGGATGTCACAGGAAGCAAGGCCGGAGGGCAGGAGTGGTGGCCTGCTCCGGGGTCCCCAGATGCAAGCAGCCCTAGGAAGCACCTGCTGGAGGGGTGGACAGACTGTGCCACTCTGTGGCATGCCCTGGAGGCTGGTAGGGAGAGAAGAAAGAGGGTGGAGGCCAAGCTGGTGGCCGAGAGCCGCAGTGAGCCAGGCCCATCCGGCAGGCCCACAGCCCCAGTTCCAGACTATCCAGAAGAAGGAAGTCACCATCCTGAGCAACAAGGAGTGTGACACTTTCTACCGCAACTTCTCCAGCATCCCCATCCTGGTCTCAGTCATCACCTCCCAGATGATCTGTGTTGCGGACCCCAGCAGGGAGCAGTTCTGCTATGTGAGCACCCTGCCCCTTCTCCTGCTGCCCAGGGACCCCCAGGAAGTGGAGTGGGTGGGGCGTAGAGGGCAGGGACTAGATGGGCATGGAAAGTGAGGGGTAATGGGGAGGTGGGAGAGGGGATTGGGGGCGGAGAGAGATGTGTGGGGATGGAGAGGAGTGGGGTGCTGGGGTGTGAAGCTGGGTTTTGGCAGGTATTGAGCCAGGCCCATCCTCCTAGGCCTTGCCTGGCCCCCTGACCCTGTTTATTCCCCCTCCTGCAGGAGGGGACGGGTGAGCCCTTGGTGTGCTCCTCGGGGGGCACCTCGTACCTGGTGGGCATGGTAAGCTGGGGTGCAGGCTGTGAGAAGCGTGTGGCACCACCCATCTTCCTCCGAGTCTCCCCTTACCAGTTCTGGATCAGGGCCCAGCTCAGCGGGCAGGCCCAGCTCAGTGGGCAGCCCCCGCGCCTGTGCGCCCCATCCCCAGCCCTGCTGCTGGCCCTGCTGCTGCCCCTCCACCTCCTGGCTGCCCTGTGATGCTGGGCTCCATTAAATGCTTCTCTTTCCTGGTCTCCTGCCTGAGTTCGGTTCTGCGCTCCCTGGGTGGAGGATGGGCGTACCGGAGCGGGTGGGGCAGTTTATCCCGAAAAGCACAGAGCCTGGGATCTGTCTCTGTCCTGTGGGACTTGGAGAGATCTTGAAGGGTGGTCCTGGGTCAGAAGACAGTGGCTTGCAATGTACTGTGTAGCCTGAAGCTGGGGCTGCAGAGGCCCCAAGCGGGGTGGGGTTGCGCCTCTGGGCTGGAGGAGTGGGTTCTTTCCCTCAGCTTTATCCGTCAGCAGCCAGTAAGAGGGCTGGGGGCCTGAGCCAGAGGTGGGGGCACGTGCATCGCCAGGCTTCACCAGCCGAGGCTCTTGGTGGCCTCTTTCTCTGCCCCTTGGGACTTCCCCTGCCTTGCTACACAGGGAGGTCCCGACCTGTAAGGGACAGTGACCCTGGTCAGCCTACGTGGAGGAGTCCATGGCTGCATCCTGAGGCCACAGGCCATCAGCTGTGCTTGTCAGCGGGCAGAGTACCCAGCTTCCAGGGCAGGCCCCCCTGCCGTGTCCACCCCCCACTGCTGCCAGGCCCTGAGCCCCGTCCTGCCCGCCTGGATCAGTCTCCCCTGTGGGGTGCTGATCTGTGAGTCCCCACACCAGGCTCAGGTGTCAGAGGCCGCTGGAAGCCGTGGGGCAGAGTCGAGGAATGTCGAGGATGGCCTGGCCAGCGCTGGGGCTTGCCTGCCTCAGAAGACCCGGGTGGCCGCAGCTGCCCATCAGCCTCTGGGCCCTCTTATCACCCTCATCAGGCCGGGAGAGAGTCAGAGAGGGAGGTCTGGCCTGGCATGAGCTGCCTGCCATTTGCTGGCCTCTGTGTCACCCCCACCATGTGGCCCGGGGACAGAGCGTGCCGAGGGTCTGAGACGCTGAGCTTTATTTACAAGTCGTCGGGCTGCTTCTCCAGCAGCGCCCCTGCCCGGGAACCTCCTGTGCTGTCTCCCGAGTCCCCGGGCTCACGTCTGAGAGCTGCGTGCGAGGTTCGGTGCCATGTGGAAGCCCGCGTGTCCCCCTCCCTTCCCAGGGTTCAGCCCCTTGGTCTTCGGCTCCTCCTCTTCTGGTCGGAGATGCTGCTGTTAGTAGTGGGAAAGGAGGAGGCTACCGAATGGAGCAGCGGCAAGCTGGCTGTGCCCTGCCTTGACCCCCTAGGACCCTAAAATCTCCACGGCAGCCTGACACCCCCAAGTCTCTTGGCCCTGTGCCCGCTGCACCCCAAACCCACCCTGGAGCTCTGGGTCCCAGGACCTCAAGTGAGCTGCCGCTGAGCTCCATGGCAACAGGCGAAGCCAGTGTGTGTCATCATGCTGAACTTAGATCTGCTGGGCCAGGGTCTCCCGGTTCTGGGGCCCCCTCACCCCAGGGACAGCATCCTGCCAGGCTTGGGCCAGGCCCCTCAGCATCAGGGCAGCCTCTGTCTGCCTGTGTCCAGCCGGGTGTGGCGTGTCACTCCAACCTGGTGGGTGCAGAAGGAAACCGCCCCCTCCGCCTCGCTGCCACCGCTGCCCTGCTGGGAAGGGTGAGGCGGAGGCATGGCCCGTGGCTGGGAGGCCAGCTCCTGTGTAGTCTCGTCCCTGTACCTGCTGGTCCGTGAGGATTGGCTGTGGCCTTGGCTCCCCGGGACACAGCTCCATGGGTGACATCTGAGCTCAGAGTCCATGCTGCCAGCCTGGCCACCGCCGCCTCATTTCTCTCCTTTCTTCTTCTTCTTGGCCTCGTTCTTCTCATCCTCCTCTACCTTGATGGCCACCGTGTCCACGCTGTCCTTCTTTTTCTTCTTCTTGTCCTCTATGGGGAGTGGGGAGAGGCCGAGTAGCCAAGGTGGGGGCTGGGGTCTCCAGGGAAGGTCCCCAGAGCCTGCCTTGCCTTCGCCTTGCTCCTGCACCCTTCCCACCACCCACACAGGGAACCAGTCCCCCCAACCCGGGCCCTCACCACTGTGGCGGGTCACAGTGCCCTGGTCCCCTCCCTGACCCTGCCGCGGGTGAGGGGCAGGAACAGGGTGACTCTGGATGGCAGGCGGCGCCCCTCACTCACCTCCGGGGATCTCTGTGAGCTCGTTGAGGGGCGGCACGGTCTCCAGCTTGTCTGTGTACATCTTGGCTGCCTTCCGCTGCAGGTACCGGGCTTCGATCTCCTTCCGGGTGCGCGGGACGCGGCAGTTAAAGACACAGCACAGGGTGATAACTGTGGGGAGGACAGTGGAAGCTTGGCCGGGGCTGGGCCTCATGCGGCTCCAAACTTCAGGCCCACCAGCGTCCCCTCTGCGTGTCTCATCTGGAGACGCGGGCCCCGTGGAGCCTCGCTCAGGCCCACATGTGGCCGTGGGCTCTGCTCCGAGTTTCCTTTTGCCCCGCCCTATACACCCTCTGCTTGGTCCTGGGCAGACGCACGGCGTTGCACTGTACCCCAAGCTTGCCCCCTTCCCCAGGCCTCTGGGTTGCTCTGTGCACCCCATTTTCCTGCCCAGGCTTGGGCGGCAGAGCCAGCGTGGCCACAGACCCCTGAGGACGTGGCTGTGTGTCCTGTGGCCCCTGCTGGCTGGAGCCTCACCAGGGAGGGGCCAGGACCATGTCCGGGGCGTTCGCCTCGCAGTTATTCCAGGAGCGGTTTTCCAGCCAGGGCACGGGGCTGGCCCATGTAGTGAAGGCAGAGCAGGGCACTGCTGCCAGGACCTGGCAGGACTGAGTTTGTTTTTCTAAGGCCCCCACAGTCTGACCACCTTGGCTCTAGCTCCAGGGGAGGGGACGGAGCTTTTTCTTATAAGTCAGATGGGCAAACCAAGCTTCCTGGCCAACTCCTGGGGGACAGAAGGGCCCAAGCAGCACAAGCCAGGTCTATTTTGAGGAAACGGATCAGACCTAGGTAGGCTGGGCTGGAGCACCCCCTAGGGTTCAGCTCGTGCAACCAGGACCGGGTCCCTTCAGCCAAGTATCACAGTCCCAGTGTCACCTGCACTCAGAGAGAAAAAGCAGCGAATGAATGAATGAATGAATGGGATGGCCCCAGAGCCTCTGCTGCGGGGAACAGGGCTGGGCCTGAACGAATGGACTGGGTGCCCACAGCACCAGGCGCCCTCAGGGCAAGGCTGGCAGGGGTCTGAGTGTGTCCAGCTGTCTCCAGTAGATCTACACAGACAGTTGCCCTTCATTGTCCTGAGACCCGGGCTCTGGTCTCTCCAGCCCTCTCTGTGCACGTCCGAGCCCCAGGCTTAGTCCCCCACCTGACCCTACTGGCTTGGGCCTCTGCTCTTGGCCACACACAGGCACCTCTTTAGACTGTCCACTCAGGCTGTGGGCAGGTGGCCACTGGCAGCCACAGCAGGGCTCACAGTCTGCCCTGCTCCAGGCCTGCTTGCTTCTCTTCAGAGGGGAAGAAACAAAGTGCTTTGGGTCAAGTTCAAGTCCAGGGCTGCAGGAGACCTGCCCGGGCACCCCTGCCCCAGCCCCTCCAGCCACAGTGCCCTGGCCAAGCAGCCTGGTGGGCGAGGTTTCCTGGCCACCACAGCAGGCCCTGGGTGCCCGCTGCCCCTCAGACCCCTGGCACTGAGCTTTCCCTTCAGGAAACCAGGGTGCGGCAGGGGCTGTTCTGTGTGGTCAATGTCCATGCTGGGCCACTTGCTGCCGTGGCCCTGAGCACAGCCGAGGTGGGGGACTCACAGCTCCTTCACCCCTGTCCTTGGGATGCCCTGGAACTGCTCCCCAGACCTGTGCTCAGGGCTGCTAAAGGGGCTGCTTGGGACAGATGGGTCCCCAGCCCTGCCCCCTGGTTACGGGATTGGGGGTGTCTGTTCTTGGGCCTTAGCACAGCTGTCTGCTTCTCGGCCTCAGCGGGGAGCACAAGGCCACCTCTTGCTCAGATGGGGAAGCGGGGATACTTTCTCTGACGCCAGGACAGGCACATGGGAGTCAGATGTTTCCTCTTCCATGGAGCCCCTCACATCTGGGCAGCTGGCCCTAAATGCCCCGCCCTGCCCCTGGTCCCTTCCCAGGAAGTTGCTAGAACTTAAAATGGGGTGCTCAGGTTGACCCCCCAGCATAACCCTGTGCCCCCTCTTCGGGCCTGGGCAGGCGAGTAGGTTTCCCCTCTCTTTACCACCTGCGCCCCCACAGTGCTTCCCCGTGGGGTCCTCTGTCAGGCGACTCCGCCTTGCGCCCCGGCAGCCTCCCGCACCTGGCCTGCATTTCACGCGGATTTTCTGTCCCCCTTCCCAACTCCAGACCCCGTCCCAGGAGGAGGCCGAGGACGGGCGCCTGCCAGGCTCGCCTGGCCTGGACTGCACAGAGCAGCGCCCAGAGCCCTGGAGAGCACGGGCCTCCTGCTTTGATTTGAGTCATTCCCCGAAATGGAATTTGACGAGGCCGAGTTTGAAGCTGGAGCCACATCTGCCAGGCATCTGGGACACTGCCGGCGGGGGCGGCCTCGTGGGCCCCGGGTGTGGGCCCTGTGAGCTGGCCAACTGCAGGGACAGCAGAGGAGGCCGCGGGAAAATGGCACGCCCCGCCCTCGCAGGAGTCCCCTGTAATTACCCTAATTGCCGTGTGGCTGCCTCCTGCATCCAGCAGCAGCAGAAATCTTTGGGTCACCATGGGCCCTCAGCCCTCCCCAGGGACGGCGTGCAGATCCAGAGGTGCCAGGAGCCACAGCGGGCCTCTCGCGGGCGCCTGGCCTGCTTGCACTGCCCGGAATTGCTGCTCTGAGCTGCGGGGCGGAGGGCGGGGGTACAGGGTGCAGGCCCTGCTGCGGCGTGGGCGGGGCCGGGGTGGCTACTCACTGATGGACAGCACGAAGAGCGAGAAGATGCCCACCACGTGCCACAGCCGCATGTCCCAGAACACCACGGTCTCCTTGGTCAGCGGGGGCGGCTTGGGCTTGGGCGGCGCTGTGCTGGGCTGCGGGGAGAGAGGAGTGAGCCGGTGCGGGGGAGGCCAGTACGTCGGGTCGGAGCCGAGAGGTTCAAGTCTCAGCAAGCACTCGGCCCAATTTCAGAATCTCCTGAAACCCAGCGGCTCCTCGGTCATCTGGGCCCAGCAGCCTAACCCTCGGCCAGCTCGGACGGGAACCAGACTGCAGAGGCGGGGTTGTGGAGGCTGGGTGGGGCTGGTGCCTGGGGAATTGAGGTGGCAGGAGCCAGCCCAGGCAGCATGTCCCCCCAGGTCCAGGGTCCCTGTGGACACGTCCTGAGTCCAGTCCAGAGCCCTCTCTCAGGCGCCCGTGCTGGGACAGGATTCACTCTCCTGCCTGTCTGGTGGAGCCAGGCCCAGGCTGTGCTGCGCTGCCCCGGGTCCCCACCAGGTGGCCTCACAGCGGCCGTACACCCCGGCCAGCATCCTAGCGGGACAGGAGAAATAACTGTAATGCAATGGCGACACCTAGAGGCTGGAATATGTAAGCGTAGCTGTGGCGGCTCCGAGCAGGGTCCAGCGGCCACTCCCCCCGCAGCCCTGCCCTGGGGGTCTGTGGGGAAGGGACCCTGCCCTGGGTTTCTAGGAGTCATCATCCTGCCCCAGGTCTGAGGGGAAACGATCCTTCTCCAAGGCATAAAGGGACACTATCCCGCCTTGTGTTTCTAAAGGACATAGCCCTACCCCACGGAACAGGGGACACGGCCATGGCCTGGGCATCTCAGGGGGCTGTGACCTTGTCCCAGGCATCTCAGGGGGCCGTGACCTTGCCCCAGGCATTTGGGAGGTTGTGACCTTGTCCCAGGCATCTTAGGAGAGTGACCTTACCCTGAGCATCTGGGAGGTCGTGACCTTGTCCCAAGAGTTTGGGGGGAGGGGCTGGGACCTTGTCCAGGGCATCTTGGGGGGCCGTGACCTTGTCCCAGGTGTTTTAGGAGCATGATCTTGTTCTGAGCATCTGGGAGGTCGTGACCTTGTCCTGGGAGTCTGGGGGGGCTGGGACCTTGTCCAGGGTATCTTGAGGGGCTGTGACATTTTCCCTGGCGTTTTAGGAGCATGACCTTGTCCTGAGCATCTGGGAGGTCATGACTTTGTCCCGGGTGTCTCAGGGGGTGGGGGGTTTGTGATCTTGTCCAGGTCACCTTGGGGAGCTGTGACCTCCCAGGCCTCTTGGGGGGCTGTGACCTTGTCCCGGATGTCTGGGGACAGAGCTCTGCCCAGGGTGTCTGGGCACACGGCCCTACCCTGTGGAATCTGGGCAGAGCTATCCTGACCAGAAGCAGTGCTGATCCTCTCCTGGTCACCAAGTTTGAGAGGCAGGAGTGGGGGGTCTCTATGCATAGAGCCAGAGGGACAGATTGCTTTCCTCACCACCCGCACCCCCATACCGATGGCCTGGGCACCCACACACGCCAGCGCCCCTCACCCGGCAGATACCACCCTGCAGCACGGTGGACCCAGGCCTGGTTTAGTCCATGGCTTCCTGGCTCTGTTTGCTTTCTCTCCTCTGGACCTCAGTTTCCCCACCCCCTTGGTGTCCCATCGCTTGGGGGGGGCCTCCTCTACCCAACCCGATGGGAAAGTTGGCAAGAGACGACTTCGGCATCCTGCCCCAGCTGCAGGCATGGGGTCAGACACCTTATGGGGTAGATGCAGTTGGGGACAGGGGTCAGGTGCATGGGTACCAAGTGTGAGGGGGTGTCGCTGGGCTCCTGTCTGGCCCAGGCTGGGTGTCTTACCTGTGCTGGTGGTCTCCATTTCTAAGGCCCAGGCTGTGGCCTGGCTGGACTGTGTGAGCCCAAGTGAGGCCTCAGGTTCTGAGCTGGCAGTGGAGAACTCATCATCTACCCTTCCTGCCCCAGCCTGGGTGGTGGCGGGGCCTGGCAGTGGGTGGTGGGCCCTGTAGGGGTCCAGTTTCTGAAGGCTGAGGTAGATGACGCTGACCCAACCCTGTCATCCTCTGATGCTTCTGGGGTGGCAGATGACGGGTTCGGCATGCCAGTCCCTTGGGTGAGTGGGGGTGGGGGTGGGCAGATGCGTTCCTGGGTGCGGGACAAGGAGTCCTGGGCTCACCTCTCTCGACCCCCAGCCCAGCCTTCTGCTCATGCCCAGGCCAGCTGGGTTTCTGTACCCAGGGCCCCGGGGCTGCTCCAGAGGCTCAAGACAGCCTGGGTCCCCTTACAGGGACACCGGAGCTGACCATTGGACCCAGTGGGCCCTGTCACACCCCCAGTCAGCAGCAGCAGGTATAGGCTGAGCAGGGTGTGGGGCTCTGACCCTATCCTACCAGCCCCTCCAGTTCAGGGCCGTATGCCTTGGACACCTGGGCGTGGCCCTGTCCTCCCTGCCCTTTCCTGTCGCCCAGCATGGCACCCTTGGAGTCCCCTGTGTATCTCTCACTGTTTCCTGCATTTCTGTCTCCCTTCGGTCAGTTCCAAGACCCAATCAGGTCCGTATCTGGGTCCTGCCAGCCCCCCTCTCCGCTCAGTCACTGGCCCCCACCCACCTGGTCTGGTACCTCGTTGCTCCCAAGAGCAGAGCCTGCGTCCCCCAGAGCACCCCAAGTTCAGGGCCTTCCTCCCCCATCAGACTCAAGGTCAAGGGGGCCAGTGGCTCTGCTCCCCACCTAGGAGACCATGAGGTGGACCGTCGGAGCCATGCGCCCCTCCCACAGGGTAGAGCTGTGTCCCCAGGTGGACAGGGGATCAGGCAGGAAGTGTCCGCCCGCTCCACTGGTGCTCCTGAAATCATCAGACTGGGGGGCCCAGGGCTGGGTCTCCCTCACAGCTTGGCAGTCACCCCACTAGCTCGGTCTCCCAGGGTCAGAGGAAGAGATCAAACCAGCTCCCCACAGTGCTCTGCCTGGACCCGGACCCCCCACACCCTCCGCATGCAGCCTCACCTCCACCAGCTGGCCGGTGACCCCCGAGAGGCACAGCCCCAGTACCCACAGGGGCCCTGCGCCCCGCCACCACCCGGCCATCTTCTTCGTGTGGCTGCAGCTGAGGGAGCCAGGGGTGGGCAGTGGGCCACCTGGGGACCGCCCTGGCCAGCGGTGCTGGCGCTGGGTGGTGGCGGTGGCCAGGAGCTCTGGCTGCGGCCGGGGAGCATCATTTATTCATCGTCGGTGTCGGGTTCCGGCTGCCAACACCGTCCCCGCCCACTGTCCCCTCTTGGGAGATCAGATCCGGAACACCCAGAACACCCTCCCAGGCCCAGCGAAGGGGTGCGGCGGGGCGGTGGGGAGGCAGGAAGGGTGCAGGTCCTCAAGCAACAGGTGCCCCCTCCATCCTTGCCCCTCTTGGGCCTCAGTTTCTCCACCTGGGATGGGGGAGGGGCTGGCATCGGCTGATCTCGGAGGCCCTTCCCATTCTGACGTTCTGAATTTCAAAAAACCCTACTGGACCTGGGCTGGAGCGGGGTGTGTAGCAGGCACGTTGCCATGGTGACAGGCGCTCAGGGATGTCCTGGGCTTTCTGCGCTGGCTTCCTGCCCGGAGGCGGCTCTGGTCACCCTGGACACCAGGGCTGGGGGGGCACACGGAGAGCGGAGGATGGCTCAGCCAGACCTGCTGGTCACTGGTGCTGTGGAAGGTTCTGGAAGGGGCTGGCATCTTCTGCCCTTGGATAGGATGAGCTGTCTCTGGGGATTTTACGGGTGCTCTTGTCTGACCCTGGGGGCTCTGCTTCTGCCCCACCAGAGCCTCCCTGACCAACTTTAACCTGGACACCGAGTCCCACTGAAGTCTGCCCTCTGGTTCCAACCCCTCCAAGCCCTGGGGGTCCCCAGTGCAGCCAGGGAAGGAGGGGGGTCCAGAGGGGCCATGAGACCTGGGGGAGGGGCGGCTGGAGTAGGGAGACCCTTCCTCTCTTCCTGTCCACTGTGGGTGACTTCCTGCCTGAGGAGCACTAGGAGAAGCGGGGTGCAGGGAGACGTGGGGCTCCCCTCAGCATGGGACTCTGGTTGGGAGGTCGGGTCTGGGGAGGTTCAAGGCAGGGGCCGGCCGCAGGCCACACCCGGAACGCAGAGGGATCAATTATAAAAGAGCTCCTGGGGATCCCGAGCTTCTCCCCAACACCAGCACCCCAGGCCCGACAGCCAGGGCGCACCATGTGGGACAGACACCGCGACAGCACGGTGACCCCCGGGCGCAGGCGTCCGTGCCCCCTGCAGCATGGCGCTGCTCCTCCGCCTTCACGCTCGTTTCAACAGACCCGCCGCGAGGTCAGCCAGGTTTCAACAGACCCGCCGCGAGGTCAGCCAGGCGAAGCGGACATTTCCCCAGTCCAGACGTAATCAGCAAGCAGCGGCCGAGATCCGCCTGCAGCTTCACTTGCTCTGAGGCTCGAAGGTCCCTGGCTCCGGAGGTGACACAGCTGGGACACAGGTCCTTAGCTTCCCGCCAGCTGCAGGGAGCGCCTCAGGCCAGTGGGCAGCTGATGTGATGCTGCCTACGTTACTGCGCACAAACCCAGAGGCTGCTTTTGCTAAAAACGCTGATTGTTTGCTTGAGCCTACATCTCTCCGACAGGCGGCTGAATTGGAATTGAGAGCTGGCGGCTCTGTGGTCACGCTTCACTCCGTCCCCTTCGCTGCCCTCACCCCCGACTCACATTCTACTCAGCGCTGCAGAGCCCTGCTGATCCCCTAAAAGCGCTCTGTCCTGGGGGGGGTGCTTCGCATAGGGGAAGGCTGAGGCAGGAGGGTAACAAGTTCAAGCCAGCCTGGGCAGTTTAGTGACTTAACTGAGAAATAAATAAATAAATATGAAGTATTTAAAAAATGCTTTGAAGCCGGGCGTGGTGGCGCACGCCTTTAATCCCAGCACTCGAGAGGCTGAGGTAGGAGGAGCGCTGTGAGTTCGAGGCCGGCCTGGGCTACAACGCGAGTGCAAGGCCGGCCTGAGCTACACAGTGCGACCCTGCCTCAAAAAATCAGGGCTGGGAATTTGGCTCAGTGGCTTAAGCGCCTGCCCTGGCAGGCGCGAGGTTGTGAGTTCAATCCCCAGTACCGCAAAAAAAAAAAAAAAAAAAAAAAAAAAAAAAAAAAAAAAAAAAAAAAAAAAAAAAAATGCTTTGAGCCGGGCGTGGTGACTCACGCCTTTAATCCCAGCACTTGGGAGGCTGAGGTAGGAGGAGCATTGTGAGTTCGAGGCCCGCTTGGGCTACAACGTGAGCGCATAGTGCGACTCTGCCTCAAAAAACTAGGGCTGGGAGTTTGGCTCAGTGGCTTAAGTGCCTGTCTGGCAAGTGCGGGGCTGTGTTTGATCCCCAGTGCCACAAAATAAATAAATAAATAAAAAATAAAAAAATAAAAAAAGCTTTGTCCTAAACTATAACACCAGGTTAAGTTGGCCTCTTGGAGCAGGTGTGGGTTTTCTCTCTCTCCTCTTTTCTGTCCCCCACGGGTGCTTTGCCAAGGGCTGCAGCCTCCGACCACCCCACCCCGACCCTCTGAAGTCCTGGCACCAGCGATGCAAAAACACAAGGGTCTCTCGGGAAAGTTGACTGTGCCCACCTGGGGCAATTTCGTCACAAAAAGCAGCTGCTTTGGAAAGTGTGTGCTAACCGATGACGGCAGCGACACGGGGGCACGCACTCTGTTCTGCGCGTGCGCGGCTTGCCCCCGCCCCCACTGCCTCCTACCCCCGCATAAAGCGTTGCAGTGCGGGGGGTGGGTGGGCGTGCAAAGGTTGGCCCGGTCGCGTTTCTTCCGTTTTTAGTCAAAATGCACCCACCCACACACACAAAGAGGGCCAAATATAATTCTATCACAGAGGAGTCGGTCAAACTGACTCAGGCCTAAGCAGCAGGGTGTTCTGAAAGAAGGCAGTTTTACACTTTAATAACCTCAGCACTACAAAGCTACACGCTTCCAAGAAGCTCCATTTGAAAGTTGAATTATTTAAATTTCCTTTTTTGCCCTCTGAAGATGGCTAAAGTTGAATGAAAAGAACTCTTAAATTAATTTGTAATCCCAGAGGGCGAGGCAAGAGGATCATAAATTCTAGCCCAGTTTGGTCGACTTAGCAATTTAGTGAGATCCTGTCTCATAATAATAATAATAATAATAATAATAATAATAAAAAGATCTGGGGCCTGGGTTCAATACTTAGTACCGCAAACAAAATAAAACCAAAACCAAAATCTCCCAAGATGTGTCTTTTAAATTATTCACATATCACACAATCGAATTAGCATAAAGAAAATTTAAATAATGGAGCTTTCAAATTATGGTTCTTACAAATACATAGCTTTATGCTTCATAACTTCTGCATTAATATTTATTTTTTATTTTTATTTTTGGTACTAGGGCTTGAATTCACAACCTCATGCCTGCCAGTCAGGCGCTTATGCCACTGAGCTAAATCCCGGCCTTATTTTTTTGAGACAGGGTCTCATTATGCAGTTCAGGCTGGCCTTGAACTCACTTTGTAGCCCAGGCTGGTCTCCAACTCACAACCATCCTCCTGCCTCAGCCTCCAGAGTGCTGAGATTAAAGGTGTGTGCCACCACGCCCGGCTATTAATTTTTGTTTTGATTGGCTTGTGTCTGCAGCACATCATGCTTGCGTGCCTTGTGGGGAGTTGGTGCCTGTGCAGAAAACATCTCCACTCTGCTGTCATCCTCCCTCCCCTCTCTTCGTCCTCCGGTAACTTCCAAAGTTATTGAAGTTAAGAGCTGTGCGCAGTGCACACACCTGTAATCCTAGCACTCGGGGGGCTGAGGCAGGAGGATCATTGTGAGTTTGAGACCGCCTGAGCTACAAAGTGACCTCGAGTCCAACCTGAACTATGCTGCAAAACTGTCTCAAAATACCAATCAAACAATCAATATTAAAACTGCACTGAGACCTCTGGGACAAGGTCAGGCGAGGACCCTGCAGATGTCAGCCTAAGCTCTGGGAGCTGCAGCCCTAATCTGCACAATAGGTCTAACCACAGTGTCACAGCACCTGTCAAATGCTGGTAGCTGTGGTTATTGTCATCACTGTTGTCAAAGGTTGTGTAACATTATACCATACAAAATCCAAACAATGCCTGTTCAGCTAGTGCCCTGTTGTTGGACGTTTTAGTTGTTTCCAATACTCTAATAATAAATGCCATGTTGAAGCTGGGTATGGTGGTGCACGCCTATAATCCCAGCACACAGGAGGCTGAGGCAGGAGGATCACTAGGAGTTCAAGGACAGCCTGGGCTGCATATTGATACCCTGTCTCAAAAAACCACAAATAAATAACTACATCCTGAAAACTAAGGTTTTTTTTCACACCTTTGAGGAGTTTTCAGCCTTGGTACAACTCTTCCCTCCTGTTTCCTCCTGAGGGACCCAACTGGGAGAGGTGCTGTGCCCTGCCCCCCTACCTGGAAAGAGGGGCCCGCGGTCTACCCCATCTGCATTTGGGCATAGTATTGAGCTCCCACAAGGCCCACAACCAACCCCAGATGGGTCCAGCAAGACTGGGGTGGGGGAGCTCTGGGTGCCCACGCCCCGAGCTGGATTTCCTGAAAGACGGCGCCCTCTCTGTGCTTGCTGGCCTGAACGCTGGCTGCAGAATGTTGCTTGTCCCTTCTGTACTATTCTTAGCTCCTAAGGGTTTCCGAAGACCAGCCTGGCCTCCAGGGCCTCTGGGTTGGAGCCGATGGGCAGGCAGTGGGCGGTGGCTGGGGGACCCTGCGAACAGGAAGCTCTGGGGCTTGAGGATTATCTCTGAAGCTGTGGGGAGGGAATGGGAATCCAGGGTGGCAGGGACTCAGCCAGCGTGGGGGAGGAGATGGCCTGACCTGTGACACAGCCACTGAGGCCTGCTGGGAGCTGGCTGTGGCTAAACTCATTGGCCCCAGGCCAGGCCCAGAATAGCTGAGGTCCAGGCCAGGCCCAGGTCAGGCCTGTGTGTGCACGAGCCTGTGCTGGCTCGCACCCTCGGCCCACTGTATGCAGGAACATGTGTGCAGCCAGGGCACCGCTACACACATGTGCACCCCGGAGCAGAAAGTGTCAGGCTGCACCCATGTATGCGTGTGCCGGGGACAGGCTCCTACGGTGCCGCACAGGGACCCAGCCAGCAGGCCCGGGAGCAGGGGGTCCCCGGGGCAGCATGTGCATGCAAGGAGTGCGTGGACCTGTGGCAGCCAGGAGCAGCGGGGAGAGGCAGGGCAGGCCTGGCCCATCCGGAAGGTAGCAAAACTGGGTTTGCAGTGGCCGTGAGGCAGCCCGGGGAGTGGAGGGACTGGTCCCTAGGCCTGGGCTCGGCTCAGCAGAAAGCCCGGGCTCTGGGGAGGAAGCTGGGAGAGGTCGGCCTATCCGGTCCTCCTTGAGCCCGGCGGAGCTGCACAGATGCGGAAACTCAGACGGAGGGGGCAGGTCCAGAACCGAAGTTCTGCCCCGTGACTTGACAAGTGAGCCGGGCAGCCGAGGTGGGCAGGCCCAGGCCCGGTTCAGTTTGGAGTAGGGGCTACCAGGACATCCTTTCTGCCGGTCCCCAGCCACCTCTGGAGCCCCAAGAGGGCTCCTTTGTTACAGATCTGCCCCTCCTCCTCCTCAGACTCGGTCCGGCCTGGTCTTCCCCAGCTTTCCAAGGTCTCAAGCCCTGGCAGGAAAGGCAGACTTGGGCTCCACCGGGAAGTGGGCGGAGGGGCCGTTCCCAAGGTCACACCCAAGGACGCTCAGCCTGAGGAGCTGCCGGGCCGACCTCTCTCAGTTACGGGTCCCACGAATCGACTGGCCTGTGTGATTCAGAAAGGTCGGCAAGGTCACGGGAAGGCACCCCTGACTATGGGGCCCACACGGGGTGCAGGACCCAGCCCCAGACTCCCCAGCTTTCCCCCGCAGCGGGTTCCAGCAGCCCTGGGAGCTCTCTGGTGGCGGGTGACCCCGAGCGCCGCACTCCGCCCCTCGGAGGCCCTGCCCACGATGACACCGGGGGCGGGACAGGGACTGGGGCGGGGCGGGGCGCTGGGGCGGGGCGGGGGGCGGCGCAGCGGGGAGCGGCCCACAGCTGTGCAGGTAGGGGCGGGACTGCCGCTCCTGCCCTCCGCTGCTGGCCGCCGGCGGGCGTCGGGGTCCCCGCTGCTGCTGCTGCTGCTTCTGCCGCTGCACCGCGCTCCGTCCGGCGCGCTCGCCCGGGCCGTCGGGGTTTGTGCCCGCGCCGTCCTCCCCGCCCCGTGGTCACCCTGTGGGGGTTTAAGGCAGCTTGGGGACAGTCCCTGGGCTGTGTCCAGCAGGAGGAGGACGCCAGCCGGCGCAGGCAGAAGGGCTGGACGGACGGAAAAGCAGGGTGGTGGCGTCGTCACACAGGGCAGCGTGCATGCGTGCTTGACGGCGGGGCAGAGTTGAGCGTTTGGGAGAGTCAGGGGGCTGCATAAGTGACCGCAGAGTCGGGAGGTGGCGGCGGCAGACGTGACAGATTCATGGACTCCTGGTGTGCTGGTTGACAGGGGCAGCCGGGAAGCACAGGAGGCCCCTGCCTGTCCAGACCAGGAAATACCAGAGCGAGGGCCGGGACAGGGTGCGGCGGGGGCGGAGGGGCCGGCAGGGAAGCAGGGAGCCCCGGGGACCTTAGCGGCCGCCCGGTGTGGACAGGGGCTGGGCTTGCGGAAGAGAGGGCAGGTCTGGCTGCGGCCGGTGGCCACAGGGACAGAGGTGACTCACCTGTGCATGCCAGGACTGGCTGCACCCCACCCCACTGTGACACTGAGCTGGCCTGGGGAGCTCCGAGGAGGCCGGGTGCTGCTGGGAACTCGCTGTGCGCCGGGGTGAGTCACCCAGTCTCCCTGAGAATGGTGGCCTGGGTCTGGGCTTGCACAGGCTCAGCAGAGAGCATCCAGGGATCTGCCATCCTTCCCAGGCCTCAGTTTCCCCATCTGTGCATCATGCACAGCCTGCTGCTTAAGGGAACTTTGAACTGGAGGAAGGGAGAGAGAGGTTGGGGAGGCTGAGCCCTTGACCACAGGGGCTGGGGCTGGGGAAGGGTGTCCTGGGGTGGGGTCCCATGGGGGGACAAGCTGGAAGGACCCCCAGGTGGGCAGCTGCCAACCTAGGTCCGCAGGACTCGGTCTGAACCACTCACAGGGGCCCAAGAACCAGATCCCCGCACCGAGAAGTTCCCTCCAGGGTTAGCTCTTTTGAGGGGCGACCGCAGTAGTTTGGAAAGCTGTGATCTAGTTGCACCCCCATTTCACCAGGTAGAGACAGGCTCAGAGAGGAGCAGGGCCAGGCAAAAGCCGGGGCATGGAGGGGTCCCATCCTGGGAAGGCGTGGGGTGACGTGGGGTAGTTTAAGGCTGGAGGGACAGGTTTTCCTTCCCATCCATTTCTGGAAACATGGGTGAGGCTGTGAGCCTGGGCCACCCTTGCCCCACCTCACGCCTTGGAGCCCCTGTGTCCCCAGGGGCTGGGCGGCCAGCTGCTTCCCCTTCCTGCCTGGATCAGCAGCGGGGGCAGGAAAGGTGGGGCGGGAATGAGCACCGGGCCCTGGGCCAGGTTCCGCCCCTCTGGCAGCTCTGGGTTCTGCTGGAGGAGGCCTATGGCATCCTTGGGGTGAGACCCCTTCCTCTGTCACATGCCCGTCATCCGCTGCCCGGATGATGTCCCTGCCCAGGCCAGCTAACTCCAGAGCCTCAGTCAGGATCAGGGAGTCACGCAGCCCCAGGGGCTTGGGCTCGGAGACCCTCACACTCTCCACAGAAAGGTTTCTGCGCAGGTCATTTGGGACCCTCATTGTCCCCCCTCCAGCTGGACTCTCTATTTCCGGTGATCCCCGCATGGTTGGAAGGCCCTCTAGCTGGGGGCAGGAAGTCCCACCTTCCTCCTGTAGCCCCCCACTTCCTGAGGGGTCCCTTGCAGCAGGCTGAGCCCAGCTCAGGGTGGTGGCATCTTGACCCTCACCCTCCTCACTGCCTGCACTGTCTCCTGCGTGGTGGTCACCAAGTCTGACTCTGGGTCCACCGCGACCTTGCTAAGGCCCTCCTGGCTCTCCATGGTGGATGGAGGCAAAGCCAGGCCTCTGTGGGCCGAGTTGGGAGGCCAGACCCGCAGGCCCTGACCCCCACGCTCCTCCAGCTGTGCTGCGTTCTCCATGACCGCAGCCGGAAGCCTCCAGACTGCCCTGGTCCCATCCAACCTCTCCTGGCTCATGTGACCCTGTTGACTGATAGATCCTGGGGATCGTGAGGACAGGACTGTCCCCTCTGATGGCATGTCCCTGTTTCCAGAGGCCACAGGGTCCCTGAGTGATGGCAAGGCGGCCAGGACCCCGTGACACAGGCTCTTCCCTGGGCACTTGGGAGCCGTAGCCCGTGTCTGAGCAGGGGAGTGAGCAGCTGGAATTGGAGAGCAGGTACCCTGTGGGGACAAAGGGGCGTTTCCCTCGGCAGTTCTGAGCCCTCTCACCCACCCCGCCCCTCTCTGCTGGCCTGCCAGAGCACAGCAGGGGCAGGGGCCAGCCCAGGGACTCCCTGGGGATATGAGCCAGGCTCCTGGCTCTGTCCCGATGTGGGTGGCCATGGGCCTTGCTGCTGGGCACTGGCTCTGGTCTGTATCTGGCCAGGGGGCGCCATGTGCAGCCCAGAGGAGACGGCCCTGCTGAGGCTGGAGGAGGCCTTCTTGGCCTCACTGGCGCTCATCAACGCACGCATCCTGCAGCCTTTGCTCTTGACCGGTGAGTCCAGGCTCGTGGGGGTGGACAGGGGACCAGGGGACAGTCCCCTGGACAGGAGCTCCACCCCACTGGACCCCTGAGCTGCAGGTTTCTCGGTGTCAAGTGGCAGCGCCGGTGCTTGGTGTCATGGCCCAAAGCTGCTGGCTGCTCCCTTTGCAAAGTGACCCCGAGGGACCAGGCTGTGAGCCTGTGCTGACACCCAGAGGTGCTGACCTCTCCCGGGGTGCTGGGAGAGCCCTGAGGAGGAGGCAGCATGCCTGGGTTTTGCTCCTGTCTCTGGTCTCCCTTGTGGAGTGACCTTGGGCAGGGGCTGTCCTTTTGGGGCGCCTGGGCACCTGTGAGATAACCAACGACCAGCTAGCAGCCCTGCACACACTGAACTCTGGATGGGCAGGGAAGCCAGAGTCACAAGGGGATCCCCAAGAGTGTCAAGGTCACCCCTAGTTGTCAGATGGTGACTGTGCACTGGCGACTCCCCAGGGTACTGCCCGCTGCTCCAGCCCAGTCCTCTGTGCCCAGGGACGTGGGACACTGCTGTGGCCCCAGGCCATAGCCCGTTCACCATGTGGCTGTGCTCTGTGCAGACCCAGAGCCCTCGGAGCCCCGGGGTCGAGAGCGCCTGCGGCTCCTGCAGCAGCTGCTCCGGAGCTCCCAGCGGCTGTGGCAACTGACCGAGCAGAGTCTGCGGTCCCTGCGCAAGAGGCTGCGCCAGCCGCGCACCACCGGCCTGGAGTCCCTGCTGCTGCTGGGCAGTGCTGACCGCGTCCTGCAGGTCCACCTGGAGTAAGAGGACAGGGTGGGGCTCCTGGAGTGTGGGTGTCACCTAGTGGGGGGACTTGGACGTTCAGGCCTGAGTCTCAGAGCCTCCTGGGGACAAGACCACGAGTTACAACTGTCTCGTTGGCTCCCAGCTTGACAGTGCCCATGGTCAGGCCCCTGCGGCTCAGTGGAGGGCGGGATCTGAGACCCCCAGAAGGGCAGAGGCTTAGGTCTGGAGCCAGGGACTGTGCCGCAGGTACATCGAGTCCTACACAAGCTGCCTGGTGCTGCAGGTCTTCCAGCAGGTGGCAAAGAGGAAGAGGTGAGCAGGGGGTGCTGCTGGGCACCCCTGAGTGAGCCCGGGGGGGTGTGGGCAAGGGAGCTGGGGTTGGGGAGCCCCACCCCAAAGCAGCAGGATCCCAGCCGCGAAACATCCTCTGGGCTGTAAGGGGTCCACACGGATCCCTGAGGAGAGGTTGGTGAGGACAGCCTCGGGCCCAGGGTCAGGGGCCTGCCTTCCTGCTCAGGGTGACCCTGTAATCAGCCCTCCCGCCCCGGTCGGAGCCGTGGCTGCTAAGCCCGGACGCTTTGGATGGGGCAGCAGCCGGGTCAGGGTAGGGCAGTAGGGAGGTAATGGGGTGCGCGCCCGGCCCTCTCCGCAGAGAGTACTGGCGTGCACAGTGCAGCCTGCTGCAGAAGCAGCTCCCCGGGGTGAGCTTCGAGGGCCCGGTGGACGCCGCGCTGGGCCAGGCCCTGCGCCAGCCACTTGCCCAGCACCTGCAGCAGTGTGTGCTCCTCCTGCTTCGCCTCAGGGATGCCCTCGGGGAGGTGGGTACCGGCACCCCAGCAGGAGCCGGGCAGCGGGGAAGGGGAGAGGCAGGCCACGGCTCGGGGGTCCCAGCCCTGCTCTGGAGGCCAGTGGAGACCCAGGGGGCAGCGGGGCAGTCTCACACGGGATGCTCCCAGCCCCCCAGCCCCTCACAGTCTGCCCCACCCCTCGCAGTGCCACCCCGCTAGGGAGCTGGTGATGAATGCCATCACCCTTCATGGGAACCTGCAGTCCTGCCTGGAGCAGGCGCTGGACCAGGCTGTGGCCACCCAGGCCCTGGGGCAAAGCCTGAGCGGCCGCCTGAAAGTGAGTCTGGGGCCAGAGAGGTGGCCGGGCTGGGGCGTCTGCAGTGGGCCCGAGGATGGGGCTGCTGGGTGGCTCGAGCTGCTCGCTGTGTGCCCCTGCCTCAGTTTCCCCATTTGGAAGGGGCATTGGCGGCTGAACCAGAGGGTTGCTAGTCATTCCCATCCAGTCACCGAGCAGCCTGTGAGCCAGCCCTGGCCTGGTTCTGGGGAAAAGCAGTCAGAAAGCTAGATGTGGAGGTGCACGCCTGCAATCCCAGCACTCGGGAGGCTGAGGCAGAAAGGTCATCGGC
>RJWM01019314.1:0-39337 GCA_004363535.1 Dasyprocta punctata
ACTGACCTCGATAAACACCTTCTGCCAGGGGTGGGGATAGGCATTCGTTCTTACACAAGTATCCATCCTTATGATGCTGGAACATAGCAACTCTTGGTTTATCAAGAAGTGGTATTGTTCAGTAAAGCAAAATGATCTTCAGATGAAAGGCCAAAAGGTACGTATAAATTTGGAGAATAATTCTGAAGCATTTGTCTGATTTTTGAACCCTCTTTTCTACTAAGAGAGAGTATCACTGAGGTAGGCTGGTAGTACATGCCAGTAATCCCAGCGCTATGCAAGGCTGGGAAATTTAGTGAAAACCTGTCTCAAAATTTAATAAACAAACAAATAGATAGATAAATAAGAGTATCTCTGGGATAGAGAGCTAAGGCATCTCTTTCATTTTGCAGTTGACATTCTGAATCCATCACCCCTACGTAAGGCATGACCACCCTTTGGGCTTGCCTCTGTCCCTCTGAATGAAGAGGAAGTATTTTGGGCTATGCATAAAAAATAGATAATATAGTTAATGTATATGAGTGACAAATAGTTTTAATACCTGTTCTTATTACATTAGAAGGACAAGAGGGCAAGTGGCTCCAGCCCAAGGTTAAACATGCTGGGCACACATTCTCCCTTGTGCCATCTCTGACTCACTACCTAAAACAAATGATCTTTCCTTTTTTCAAAATTCCATTACATTTAATTTAATCAGATGATGAGATTTGATCCATAGAAGAAGATTTAACAGACAGCCAGTGACTCTTCAGTAATTCAACTTGATTTATCAGGTGTTTACAACAATCAAGGAAATAACAGGCTCCAAGGAGGATGGAAAAATGCACAAAAATAGTTGCTGTCCTCAAAGACTTTTGTAAACTGCGTAACACAGTGGGGTCACCACTATTATACCTGGGCTAGAACACAGAATTCAAGATAGGCAACAGTGAGACTGGAAGCCAGAAGGTCTATTGGAGCCAGTTCATGGGCCCCTGCATGCCAGTATGCAGGGTTCTGGCCTTACCCTGAGCAACAGAACCCCACCAAGGACAGGGTGAACATGACAGACCCCTGCTTTAGAAAGATGGATGCAGAGAAAGCAGAAGTACTGAGAGAAACTCACCCTCCCCCTTTTCACGACTTGACTGCAAGAGCGATGGTTTATTGATGAGTGTCTGAACTAGGTTAGTGGCAGCAAGAGCAGAGCAAAAGGAAGGAATTAAGAGAAATGTCTAAAACGGCACCATCAGGGTCTTGGCACACAAACACACTTGGAGCAAAAGAGAGTGAGGAACCAAAAATAAGTCAGAAATTTTTGGCCTGGATGATTAAGAGAACAAGAGTGCCATTAGAAGAAATGGGGAGGGTAACATAAAGAAAAGAGAGTCTTTGGAATAATTAGAAGTTGCTAGTATGATCTGGAGAAATCTATTTTAGCTACATAAGACTGAGATACATGTGTATGTAAACATTGTAATCTGACAGAAATGCTCCCTCTCTCAGAGCATTTGGAACTATGAAATATCTCCTTCACCCTGGACTCCTTCACATGGAAGGACTTGAAGAGCCCACTGAGATATGAAATTATGTCATCGCATTTTGTACGCTGAAAGTAAAACACAAAAACATTTACTTTTCTAGCACTTAAATATAGAACAAATATTTTGTCTTCTGTTGGAAAGAAAGACTCACCATCTATGATATCATGGCAAAGTAGTGACTAGAAAGTCCCCAAGCCAGTGAAAAGAAGAGAATTACGGAGACGTGTTGCGCAAACAAGCATAAAGGAAATGGCTTAGTAAAGGTCTTTCAGCTGTCAGTAGAAAATCCAGCTAAAAATGATTTAAATATATTGGGATTTTTAAAAATCTCATGTAAGAAGTCTGGAGATGGGAAGATTATCACACAGATGAAATCATCAGCATAACTAAGTACCAAGGTTGTCTCCAGTCTTCAGCAGTCTCCTGTTCCCTGACCTTCAACTAAACTTCTTCATGACCTCCAGATGGCAAACAACTGCACATCATCACTTCACAAGTGCCATCTAGAAAGGGAACATATAAAAGGGCTATTCCTTGTTATTCTTGTTTGTCTTGCTTTAAAAAAGAGAAACCTTTTTCACATCTAGCAGATTTCCTCACAAGTCTCATTGTCCAGAGTGAGTGAAATGTCTATTACTGGCTTATACCAATGATAAAAAACACCCTGAGGTAGGGCTCATCTCTCTGAAGTCAGTAGCTACTAAGGACAGTAAGGACACATGGTAATTGGGTACAACCAGTGGTAGGGTGAGAGAGAGAGAGAGACAAAAAGAGAGACAGAGAGACAGAGACAGAGAAACAGACAGACAGACAGAGACAGAGACAGAGAGAACTAAGAAAAGAACCATCATGAGAGGCTATAGAGGGTGAATTTTTCTTTAACATTTTATATCAGAAATTAAGAACAATTTGCTTTTATTTTCTGTCACTGTTTCAGGGTACTTTTGTAGTCATAGAAACTAGGATTGGTTGGCATAAGTTCTTGGCCTCTGCAGCCACAGACATCATTTGGAAGGAGTTCTAAGTCGCCAGAGAATGAATGCTTATTCTTGGGAGAATGTGAGAGCAAACCCTCTTCACAATGCCAAACTGGCATGGAACACTGCAGCCACTCCACAAATGAACAGTATACAATAAACAGCCAATGGAGAAATCCCTAACTCTAAATGGGCTCTTGAGGGAAGGGAGAAGGCAGGTCCTGGGAACAGTGAGCAAATGATGCCAGACACGTAGAATCATTGATTTCTATCTTGAATAATAATGATCGAAATGTTGTGCTTTTGAACAGAAATGCAGCTTCTGCAGCCTAAAGACCCACTGGCTTTGTCCCCTGTGGGTTCCATTTACACCTGTTTGATGAAAGTATCCTGATCAATTAGACCATCTTGCTTTTGTTTAAGTCCATCTATCTCAGATTCATAAAGCATTTATCTGTGAATCTGATTTTCATTTCCATTTGTCTCATCTCCAGGGCTTTGCTTACACGATTAAGGATGGTTGATACATGTGTAAGTTTTGGGTAAGATAAATATTATACACACAGCTGAGCTCTTGGTAGCTTCATGTCGATGGACATGGTATCTTCAACGTGTTGATAGGAGTTGTGCTTTTCCCATTACTAGGTATAGTAGTCAGGGTTTACAAGGGAAAAATTTAATACAGGACACATAATTTATAGGATTGTTTCATAATATTCACACAGAGCCAAGTGCAAAAGAATGTGGGAGAGCTGTCCACACATTAGGGACCCAAACAATCCAGTTGAGGGCCTGGATCTCACGGCAATGTCCTTAGTGAGTACAGCTGAAGACCAAGAGCCCATGGCAATGTCCTTCACGAGACCAACTGGAGGCCTAGAGCCCACAACAATGTCTTGTGCAAGCCTGTATCAAGTATCTGCACTGAGAAAGCCCAAAAGTCAGTGGTGGAAGCTAGAAAGTCTTTATGAGTGGATGAAGGATCTGTGCCAGCAGGCTGAGGGATCTGCACTACAGCCAAAAGGCAATGCTCAAGGTAAGGACCAGAGCTCCCCTGAAAAGAACCACAACCATCCTCAGTGACAGTGAGGACTCGAGCTTCTCTGGCAATGAGAGCAGTTGAGTTTATATCAGGAAAGCCAGCATGACAAGCTTCCCCAGGAGAATCAACAGCACACCAATTTTCCCTCCAGTTTTCTTTTTATGCTGTTGACAACAACCCTCAAGTGGGCCTTCTACACCAGAACCACACTGATTCAATTCAACTAGGTGTAACAAGTTAATCATTAGTTAATCCACCACACTAGGCAATATGAGCACCTTGACCAAACAATGCCAAAATATCCCAAATCTGCTTGACGGTCCACCTGCCCTTACCCACTTCATTCCAGATTCTCAGTTCACTGGACCACGTACAAGCACTATCACAGCCAATGGTGAAGGACACCTTAGCCTGTTTGTTGGTTATACTGTTGTTCATTCTCCCCTACACATGCTTTTGCAGATCAATGTGAAATGTGTGTCTGTGTTGTGTGCATTATCACTCACTATGGTAGCACATCCATATATATTGTATATACATACCATAGCAAATGATGGTGATTAAAGTTATCATTCATTCAACAAGTGTTGATTTCTGACTAGTATGTATGCTAGGGACTATTCTGGTTGTTAAAAAAAAAATATAACAATGAACAGGGCAAAATCTTTGCCTTTGTGGAGCTTATGATCTAGTCAGCACAGACAGTAAATGCATAATTAAATAAATAACTTTAAAAAGTGTTAAGGGCTATGAAGAAAAAAATATCTATACTGTAGTGTAGAAAGTTATAATAACAACAGAGCCTGTTATACGCATGTGTCTCTTCTCCTCTACACATACAACACACATGAGCTCATTAAAAATGATTACTAAATCCTTGATATGGATGTGCACATAACCACACAGAAAGCTCCTCTAAATTTCTCCTCCACAAAAACAGTGCAAGACTTTATTTCACAGCAATAACAAGTTGTATCAGAACAAAGGCATCAAACCTAGCAAGCCTTTAAGTCATCCAGCGAGTATTTACTGAGTACCTTCTAGATACTAGGTAAGCACTGGAGATACAGCATCCAGCAAAACAAAGGCCCTTCCTTCAAATAACTAATATTCTAGGGGGAAAAAGGAGCCATTAAGCAAAATGATAAATACACAACATATTAGATGGTAGTAATGAAGAGAAAAAGAAGGCAGGTGGGGGCCAATTCCTATTTCATATATAGTGACTTTGTAAGAAGGTCTCAGTAATAGGAAGAAATTTTTAAAATCCCTGGAGAGAAGAATGCATAGGATTTTCTGGTAATAGCAAGGGTCCAAAATTAGTGGTAGGGAAACAGCAGCAGATAAAATGGGGAATGGAAGACAGGCAGAGCTCCTAGGGCCTTCAATGTTAAGAACTGTGACTTTAAGATGAGAAACGTTTGGATTATTTTTTGGTCATAGAAATAATATGAGCTAGACATTTGCAAAATGAGGAAGTAACTTGAATACTAATTTAAAGTCTGAAGTTTAAAATGGAATGGTATGGGGGAAAGGACCCTAAAGTTTTGCCTTCACTAAACTGGTCCTAGGAGAGCATGGCACCTCCTTCTTGGAACCCTGTGCCTTCATAGCACAGCATCTTTGGCCCGTTGGGTTTGAAGTCTTGCCAGGAGTCGTTCACTCTGCCCGTTTCCCTGCTAGTGCTGGCAGTGACCCTTTGCCACTCTTCAGGCAGTGCAGTGTCTAACACCCTTTCCTGTGTTTCGGGAATCCCCTTCCCCAAAAAGTAGAGCTTGCTTCTCACCTAGAAGCTGAGAAAGTCTGATAACCCTTCCAACTTGCCTTACAAATCACACATGGTTCCACAAGTAAGACATTCTCTCCCTAGAGAACGAGATGAAATCAGGGGCCATCAAGCATCTATTTCTCCATGTGGTGGCATGGCAGCACCTCCACTGTTCCCATGACAGCAGTATTAGAGGTTCTGTCACCCATGCCACATATGTGGTTATAGTGGTATAAGGTGCAGGGTCTGCCGTCAGCCATGGTGGATGACTTTCTATTGCTGGTTTTTTACCACTACACAACAAACAACTCAGTAACAACCATTCTATTATACTCACAGACTCTGTGGGTCAGGAATTTGGGCAGAGCACAATGAGGGTGGCATGTTCTCATTCCATGTTATCTGGCCTCTTGGATAGCACGCCATATTGTCTAGGGGTGAGTCTAGTGTCTGGGGTGCAAGCATTTAGAGGATTCTTCATGTACATGTCTGGGGCTGGGCTGAGATAACTTAAAACTAAGGATTCACCACATAACTTTCTCTCTGTAGTCACAGGACCTCTCCTTAGAGTACCTCTGCAAAACTTCAGGGAAGCTGAACTTTGTACATGGTAGCTCAGAATTCAAGAGCAAGTGACCTAGACTAGAAAGCCACAGAGTATCACTTCTGCCATATTCTATTTTCCAAATCAGTCACAAGGCCACCTAATTCAAGGGGAAAAAAAGAGAACTCTACTTCTTTTTTTTTCCAGTGATTGGGCTTGAATCCAAGAAATTCATGCCGAGTGACTTCTCCAGTCCTCTTTCTTTTTTCTTTTGAGACAGTGTCTTAGTCACTAAGTTGCCCTGGCTGGGCTGGAACTTTTGCTCCTCCTTCCGCAGCCTTCCAGACACTAGGGTTATAGATGTGTACCACCATGCCTGTTTACTTCTTTATATATCATATACTGTATATATTATATGATACATATGCACATATATATGTTTATATTAATCTTTTCCTCTAGTAAACCCTGACACAGTGTCTGATTGGACTTGTGCTCAACTGTCTCAGGCTCCTTTATGATTAAATAAACATAGTACCCAGTGAAACCACTAAAGTTCATCAGTCACTGGGGTTTATTCTTCTTTTTTCAGCCAGGAAGAGATGGAATTAATAAATAATGACAAGAGGCATGCTTAGTGAGTAATGACACCTTACTCCTATGGTGATATCTTGGCTGGCATACTGGGTGGCCTTATAACATACTACTGACTTTCTGTGTGTTCTGGAAAAGATTTGAATTCTCTTCTTCCAATGCATGTCTATTACCATTGGCATCTCTAAAATCAGCTTTTGTGTGATCCTAGAGCTTTGTGTCTGTTAAAATTGTATATGCATTTTTCCTTTTTTCTCTGACCTAGTATTTTTACTGCCTCTCCAGTGTTGCTGGGGAGAAAAAAAAATTCCAGAAATCCCCTCCAGATTTGAAACCTCCACCCATTTTCAGTAAGTTAGGCCAATTAAACAAGCCACATCACTAGAGATGTCAAAGTACAATTATTTTCGGACTAACTCAGAGTATATTCTGCTGCACATTTTGACTACTGATTAAGTGTACAAGTTGAAAGTTATCCATACAAATAGCAATGTTTTACAGGGAGGATCATGTTCTTAAATCTCACCTATATACTGATCTATTATTTATGAATAGCTTTTCACTTACATGGCTCATGTTTTGTCTGGAAATAGCATCTTGCCATTACCTCATACTTCTCAGGAATAGCTGTCTTTTAGGGATCAGTGAGCAAATACAACTGTCAAACATCACGAGCTCCCCAGAATAAATCAGAGGTAGAAAACATTACCAACCATGATTGTAGCCATTAATATAGCATGCCAGAAAGTGTATTTTTTGTTTGTTTCTTTCTCTCTTTGTGTATTTGAACCCTAATGAAGTATAAACATGAAATATCAAGGGGAAATGTTCTGATTCACCAGGTTGAAGTCTCTTACAGACCAAAATACATTTCCAATGGTTTCCCATGCCACTATTTTAGGTAATAGTAAGTCACAGATTGGACTCATGCCTAATCATACAATCAGATTGCTTCAACCACCCAGATGCAATGTGCAAAAATAGTAATTCTACAGCATGTTATTATTAGCTTTTGCTGCCTGAATCATGGCTATGACTGATGTGTTTTTAGAAGTTATATTGACATAATCAAATTATAATCAATTTGAATATTTCTTCTTAGTCTATGCCCTTTATTAATAGCTCTAAGTTAGAAATCCTTTCATAAATGAAATTTCCTTCATTAAGTACCATCAGTTTACCCACAAAACTTGAACCTTTCAAGAACGTCACTGTTATAATGTATGCTTTAGTAACATGCTCTTTACTACAAATGGACATAGACATTGTTTATTATTTTAGGTCTAGAGTTCTGAAATTAAAATCAATCACCAGCAGGATAAGGGATTTTGAAGTGATGAGAATTATATATTACACAGAACAATCAAGTCTGTAGTGATAACAGAAGATAACATTTATCTGTTGGGGAATATGAAATACAGGAATCATTACCTAAATTGTGAACTCTGTGTGTGTGTGTGTGTGTGTATGCATGCGTGCACATGCGTGTGTGTAATTGGAGTGATTGCTTGAGATGTTTTATCTCAATTGGTTTGACATAAACTTCAAGGCCTAATGGAACAATCCTAGGGCACCTAAAAGTCTGTTAGTGAATCTAATATATTAATTTGAAGAAGAGCTATAATGACAAAAGGTACTTCATTATTCAGAAGATATGAGTTGGGTTACTTTTACAACATTAGATGCTTTCTCAGACTAGCATTTTGCAATTAACTGAATTACTGGTCTAATTAATTCCCTGCTATAAAGTAGCACTTTTTTTTTGTAGAAATTAGACAAATTGCCAGGGATATAGCTCAGTGGCACAGCACCTGCCTGGCAAGCGCAAAGTCCTGAGTTTGATTCTTGGAATCAAAAAAAAAAAAGAAAGAAAGAAAGAAAGAAATCTGACAAATTTAAAATGCGTATCTTCATGTGTGTGTATGTGTTTGTGCGTGCGTGCCAGTAAAAGCATACAGTTGAGTCAAATTTCATGAGTTTTGTTAAGCAAATACAGTAAGTACTTTGGTTACATGATGAAAACAGGAGTGTAATGGCTCTAATTGCTACTTCCCAGCCTGACCTCATAGAATATTCTCCTGTAAGCAGAAGTCACCAAGGCTCAGGTAGACTTGTCTTTCCTCCTTCTCCCTGAAGCGTATCCCTCCCTAGCCTGAGGACCAGGCCTGTTGTGCAACAGATGAGGAGAAAAAGTCAAACATGTAATTTTTCATTTTGTCCATTTTCTATCTCCCTTTCATTCCTGTCAACCATCCTGACCCCTCTGCTTTCACCAACTTCTTATCTTGTACCCATATCAGTGGATCTTGTGCTCATTCAAATACTACTCAACAAATATCCAAGTGAGTTTGAATGTGGTAACTCACTAAAGAAGATCAAAGTGATGTTTCTTGGTGGTAGAATTTCTGGCAGATGGTAATTGGCATTTGGATGAGTGACTGGAGGGAATTTTATTACGGAATTTTAATCTTTACCATTCCCCATTCTGTGTATGTTTAGTGTCTAGGTGTCAAAGGTCAAGAATGTTAAAAATATCTGATCATTTCTTTTTTTGCCTATTACAAACTTCTGCCAAACCACCACCACCCAACACCCTTAAAATAGATAAGTCAGAGATGTTTCTTCACCCCAGTCTATCATTCTTCTGTCGATAAAACATTTTAATAGCTATAAATAACTTAGAACACAGTTACTGGAAAATGGCAAAGCAAAGAGATCATTCTACAGTGACACATAAAAGTAACATTTAAAATCAGATCAGACTGAAGCACTGACAACATTTAATAAAATGTTTCTAAGCAACAGGATAGAAAACTCAAAGAGTTTCAATAGAGCTGACATTAATAGAATTAAAAAAAAGAATCTAAAAATAGCCACTTTTTCTTATAAACAATTCATTCTGGAAGGTAAAACAAACTCATTCCCAAAACTCAATCTACAGAATGATAATGTGTTTCCGAACATTCCATGGATGGACTCAGTGTAGAATGACTATATTGCTAGCCAAGGTTTATAGGTATGAAAACCCTGGAGAGCGAGTGCTGGAAACAAAGGTGATCTGAATTCCCTGGACATGGGATACTCCTTCTTCAAACCTTGGTTGCCTACATAACATATGCTTTGGGCCTATGTAAGTAGAAGTTTTTATATTCTACTGCTCATGACACACTAGCTTTGTGTGTCAGTCAGAAAGACATTCTAAAGAGAAATGTGGCTATGATAGACTCAAATAAGTACTTAATGTATTCTTGTCTAAAAGAGAATATGTGATCTTTTCATGTTACCTTAATGCAGCAAAACCAAGAAGAGTTTAATACTTATAGATCAATTTTCCTCCATTGTGTCTTTGAAATGACAGCTTAGAAATCAATGAACAGTCTCATTAGCTTATCCAAAAGTTGCACACGGTGTGTCTGAATGCCTCCTGTGAATAACAGTCTGTAGAGGATTGTGACATACAAATGTGTGTATGTATATTCTTGCCTTTCTTTTGCTTTTCACATGGACACACACATACACACACACACAGCATGCATAAGGAGCTCAAGAAAGAAAAAACGGAGGCCCCGTGTGGCCCCTGGTCTTGTTTACAAACCAGTATTGGATACTTTCTTTCTCAATTCCTGTTGCTAGTTATAATGGAGCTATGGAGATAGGGTCATACAGATCATTTCTATTGTAGCCCCAAATATTGAGTATGGTAATTCAAGTATTGAAATCCTTTGTCTAGTTTTCCTCACAATCCAAGAAGTTATATTTATAAATCCACTGAGATGTTATTGGAATCCCAGCAAAATAATTCCAATCTACCATCCCCAGTTCAACCCACAGCAAGAGTAAAGTCTCCGAGACATATTCAAGGTTAAAGGCAGCCAAAGGGTCCTAAGTCCAATCCTCGAGAGGACATGTGGACAAATGCCTTGATCCTAGGCCTCTCCCAGAATTCATTAACTAGTGAAGCAAGGGGGTGGCTTGAGGATGAGTGACAGTGAGGATGGTAGGAACTACGTGAGTAACTTGAGCTGGCTAGCAAGGTAGTCAGAAAGGTATCTCTGCAAAATGCAGATGAAGATATGCAAGGGGCTCAATTTGCACAACCCAATCAAGATAGCAACTGAATTGTTTTAGGAGACTACTGCTTCAGTTTCTGATATACAAACTTTATGCCCTGGAAACTCGCAGCCTCTTTCTCAAGGCTCATCCCCAGTCGACATTCCCGGAGCTCACTGGCTCTGCCATCCCGCTGTGCCTATATATTTTACAGAGATCACTATGGGAGGCAACAGGACACTGTCAGATGGCTTTAGAGATTACATATCAGTACCTCAGCTAGCCTTATTTACAATGTTTAGAGCCAGTTAAAGAGAGAAGGAAATACCATAGTCAGCTCTATATACATCAACATAAGGAAATAAATTTCGATATAATCAAAGTTTCAACAATTGTTCTGCATTCAAGGGAACCCATTCAAGTTGTCTCCCACAATTTCTTCAGAGAAAGTTTGAGTAAAATATGTATGTACATTCATGTATGCACACATGGAGGAACCACACTTGGCTGTTTTGTTTGTTTGTTTGGTTTGTTGGTTGGTTGGTTGGTTGAGTCAGAGTCATGCAATATAGTCCAGACTGGGCTTGACAAAATTTGCAATCCTTCTGCCCCAGCCTCTCAAGTGCTAAAATTACAGCACACATCACATTCAGTTTAAGAAACATAGTTTTAAGAGCTTGTTATTTGATAGTCAATCACATACAGTTTTATGTGTCCACTTCAACTCTCTGACTTCATTCCATCCCAAGTATTTGCATAACTTCTGATTTTTTCCATATCATAACTTTATATACTGCACATATAAATTCTAAATGTCCTGCTTTGCTTTTAAAAACTACATTAGCTGGGCGTGGTGATGCACGCCTTTAATCCCAGCACTCGGGAGGCTGAGGTAGGAGGAGCAATATGAGTTTGAGGCCGGCTTGGGCTACAATGCGAGCACAAGGCCGACCTAAGCTACATAGTGTGGCCCTGCCTCAAAAAACTAGGAGTGGGAGTTTGGCTCAGTGGCTTAAGGGCCTGTCTGGCAAGTGTGAGGTTGTGAGTTCAATCCCTGGTGCCGCAAAAAAATAAAAATAAAAAATAAATAAAAACTACATTAATTTGAAAAGTGATCAACTTATCCTATCCCAGCCATTTTTTCTAAATCTGTTTGGTGTATATTTCTGAGCTAGGAGTCTGATTTTCATTGCAATTATTATCCTTATCACTTCCCAGTATATCTTAGTGAAAATAAAAAGTCATCCCAAAGTAAAATGTTTAAATTGATTACAGAAAATGATCAACACAAAGTTCATATAACATTACTTCCACAAAACCCCAAAATTAGCTGCCAGCTGCTCTTTTCATTTCTCTGAGGTAGCCATGAGAGGGGGCGCCCACCATTGTTTCACCATGATGAATCTTCAGCCCTATATTAGGTGCACAAGGGATTGGAATTTGTGAGACTAAAACTGAATGCAAAATTCATGTTCTTTTACTCAGCCTCCATCGCTAAGACTCAGTTTGTTGACATAACCATTTTCATGTTGTGTAATGGTGTTTTTATTCAGCGATATTGCCTACATTAACAGTGCCTGTCCTGACTGATGTCAGTACGGATGTTTAAATGGAACCACGCCATGCGGGAAAATATGAGCTCAGCAGCAGCTCGTGGCAGTAAAAAACAGACTGAACCTCTGGAGAAATTAAACTGCATCCTGTATTTCATCTTCAAGATTCAAACTGCACAGGGCCAGGATTTGGCTCAGTGGTTTAAGTGACTGTCTGGAAGGCACGAGGTTGTGAGCTCGATCCCTGGCGCCACAAAAAAAAATAAAAATAAAAGAGCCAAACTGCAGAAGTATGCTTTCCATGGTTCTAGGCTAGCCTTAAGACAATTGTGTAGGTTAGAAAATTGATCTGTTGTAACTGATATTGGAGTACCCTGCAGATGAAACCTACATGGCAGGGAATTTAGTTACTTCAAGAATGTACATCCTCGGTCAATATTTAAGAGACTCAGAACTTGTGCAGAACCAAAAAAATACTATCTCCAGGCACAAAAGGCTTATGGAGTAGTGAAGAACACTGCACTAAGAAGCTGATGACTGGTTTCCTTACCTGGATCAGCCAATAAGTAGCTATGTGAGCACAATTTAGGTCACAATTATTGCCACTTCAGATGTGCTTATGTGGCTCCCAACTGCAATACGCATCAAATTTAATCTCCCAGTATTGCTTTCAACTCCAGCCACTGATATGCTCCAGTCATCTGAGGGTGACCAATCGCACTGGTATGGTGCCCAGACTCTGAAACCGGACAGCCTGCCACTGGATCCTAGGTTCCACCACCAACCAGCCAGTGACCTTGAGCAAGCTATTTGATCTCTCCGGAATTCAATTTCCTAATATGTAACTGAACAATATCAATAGTTACTTTATAGAGCTGTGATAAGGATTGAGTTGAGATTGTCATGTGCTTAGTAAAGCACCTGACCAAGAGTATAATGTTCAGGGAAAAGTAGCCCCTTCATTTTAAAGCCTAATTTAAAACCTACGTGCTTCACAATGCTTTGCCCCGATAAATATACTTATGCATTGCTTTACTATACATTCTGGGAAACTTGTCATAATGTGATTTCATTGTGGTACGAACATCATAGAGTGTACTTACACAAACCTAGATGGTATTGCCCCCTATACACCTGTATTATATGATGTAAACTACTGTTACTAGTAAGTCACTAGTAATTGTAAAAAAACATAGTTAAGTGTTCATATATCTAAACATATCTAAGCATATAAAAGGTGCAATAAAAAGAATAAAGTATGGTCCACCTAGAGAGTGCATTTGCCATAAATGGAGCTTGCAGGACTGAAAGTTACCCAGTGAGTGAACAATGCATGAATGTAAAGACCCAGGACATTACCCTACACTATGGTGAACCTCACACTGTACACTTAGCCTACACTAAACTAATGAAAATAGTTTTCATTAATAAATTAAACACAGCTTACTGTAATTTCATTTTATAAAGTTTTTAATTTTATGAAGCATTTTCGCTCTTTTCATGTAACACTTAGCTTAAGGAACAAATTCATTGTACGATTGTGCAAAATATTTTCTTTATATGTATACTCTACAAACTTTTTCTATCTTTTTTTCTTTTTAAACATTTTTAAAACACTAAGACAAACACACACACATCAGCTTAGGCCTACCTAGAGTCAGGATCATCAGACCATATACAATATCCTTCTGGCAGGGCTTTGGGGTAGTAACATGAATGAAGCTGTCCTCTCCTAATGACAATAATGTCTTCTGGAAGACCTCTCAAGGAACCTTCTGGAGGCTCACTCACAGTTAACTTTTAAAACTATAAGTATATTCTAAAATGAAAGTTAAAAGTATAGTAGAGGGCAGAAAATGTAGCTCACTGATAAACCACTTGTCTACTGTACACAAGGCCCTGTGTTTGGTCTCCAGTACCCACCAAAAAAAGGTACCATAGTAAATACTGTACTTAAACCAGTAACATTGTTACTATCAAGTATTATATACTGCATACAACTATATGTGTTATACCTTTATTCAACAGAAGTTTGTCCATTACTACAAACACATGTATAATGTGTTGCTCTCGACACTATGACAGCTACAGAAACACTATGTAACAAGAATTTTTCAGTTCTATTATAAGCTTATGATACCACTGTCCTGTTTGAGTTCCAGGACTGATGGAATTATAGTATGGCACCTGAATATATGGTTTAAGAATCAACGGACAGTTGATGAGTTCAGTTAGTAGGTTGGGTATGTTGATGTATTCAAGGTGTCTGAAAACAATGAGTCTGACTTCCCTTTAATGTTTGATCCAGTTCATAGTCATCACTTGTATCTTTTTCTCTTATATTTCTGTACTCCCTATGTATGAGTCTGCTATTCCCTACATAAAAGCACTTCTTCCCCACTCCACTTGTGATGTTAAGCTTAACTGTCAATTTGAGTGGTTTGGGAGCCACCTAAGGGCTTAGTAAATCACACTTCGGGGTGTTTCTGGGTGGATCATGGAGGCATGACCTCGAGGTATATACCTGACCCCTGATTGCTGTTCTCCTGCTCTGCTTCCCAGCTGCATGGACTAAACCAATGTGTTCCACCATGATGTTCCTGCCTTGTAGCTAGCTAACCACAGACTGTATCTTCTGAAACAGTAGCCAAATTAAATCTCTCTTCCTTAAATTGTGAGTGTCAGGTGGCTGGTACCAGCAACAGGAAAGCTGGCTAATACATACAATTGGAAATGAAGTGAGGTCGTTGCTGTGACTATCTAAACCTGAGCATGTGGTTCAGAAACCTTTGGAACTGATTTGTGGGAGGAGTTTGGAAACTTTGAAGAAATGAGCTAGAGAAAGTCTAAAGTGCTGTAAGTAAAAACTGCTGGTTGATTTTGATCAGAACTCAGAAGACCAGCATTCTGATACGAATGCAGACAATAAAAGCTGGGCACACTATGGGAACAGGAGGTCTCAGTTAGGATCATGGACTCTTTCAAGAACTGGGGTAGAAGCCTGGCATGGTGGCACATGCCTTTAATCCCAGCACTCAAGAGGCTGAGGTAGGAGGAGCGTTGTGAGTTCAAAGCCGGCTTGGGCTACAACACGAGCACAAGGCCAGCCTGAACTACATAGTGCGACCCTGCCTCAAAAAAAAATAGGTCTGGGAGTTTGGTTCAGTGGCTTAAGCCCCTACCTGGCAGGTGTGAAGTTGTGAGTTCCATCCCTGGTGCCACAAAAAAAAAAAAAAAAAAAAAAGAATTGGAGTAGATGCCATGTGTGTTACACTCTCACAAGAACTTTTCTAATTTTGATCAGGATGGCTGAGTTTAAGGGCAGTGGACGATTTGACCTCCAGAGGAAATTTCAAGGCAGCCCTATGTTCAGGTTACAGCATAAGTAATACTAGTTGCTTTTACGAAGATGCATTATGACAATTGAAAGCAAAAATCAGAGCAGAAATACTTGATATACTTAAATCTTGCCCCCTCCCCAAAACACCACATGTAAACTTGGGGTCAAAGGGGGTAGAGTTGCTAAAGAGATTAGTTACTTTAAAAAGAAACCAATGTCAGATGTTTTTTGGGGGATGTCATGTCATTTACAAATATAGCTTTATTTCTTCTAGTAAAAAATAAATCAATAAATACCAAGTACTTTGACAGGGAGACAAGAAGAAAGATACCTTGAGGGCATCTCAGGAATCACCAAGACCTCACCCATCACAGGTTCAAGTGTATAAAAGTACATGCCTTTCATTTGAAAGGAAAATGCCTGCTCAAGAATGGCTACCTAGGAAATTGGTTCCCCATCTTCATTTCATCATGCTCAGTCATTCAGACACTCAGAAGCTACTGCACCTGTGGTTTAAGGAGGACTGGCTACTGCTCAAGCTGGTACAACACTTTGGCGTTGTCTGAATGATGCTGGATTTACTGATATGCAAAATACAAGAGTTGTAAGAACCTGAGACTTCTTCCCAGATTTCAAAGGAAGACCTAGTAGGTCAGATAATGTATCCCTGAGGTGGAAGTGCATAGATCTGTGGGAATAAAGCCAAAGGTGCAGTGGAGCCCACAGGAAGTAAAAAATGTCAGGAATATAGAACATCTTCCAAGGTAAGTCACTGGCACCAAACAGAGCTAGCTCAAGGAAGAAGCATGTATACTACAACTACCAAGGCCACAGAAATGGGGCAAACCAAACCCTCTGGAACTCACATCTTACCATGTGCCCTGGATGCCAATCATGGCACAACAGGAATTAGTGTGTTCTGCTAGTTTCAGCCTTGCTTTGGTCCTGTTCTATCTCCTATTCCTCCCTTTTGGGATGGGGATGTTAACTCTGTACCATTGGAGTTCAAAATTGTGCAATTTACTTTTTTATTGTTTTAGGGGCTCACAGCTGAGAGGTTGCCTAGAGTCTTGGAGGTGATTTTTGACTTTTATTTTGAGCAGTGCTGGAACTGTTGAAACTTTAGTGAAAGGATTATTGTGGCTTTGGTTTATGCAGTATGGTTATGTTATGCATTATTAAAATATGACTGTGCTTGTTTGGGGATTAAATATAGCTTAAGAAGCTGTTTGGATATCAAGTTGACAAAGGATGGAATATGATCGTTAAGCTTAACTGTCAATGTGATTTGCTTCAGTGAAACCTGGGTTAGTAAAGCACACATCTAGGTGTCTGGGTGGTCATGGGCAGTAGCATGAGATTGTGGTCTATTTCTTGTCTCTGGCCCTTTCCTTTCTGGTGCTTTTTCTGTTCTGCTTCCTAGCACCATGAACTAAGCAGCTTTGCTCTACCACACTCTTCTGCCATGATGCTCCTGCTTTGAAGACAATCAACTAACCTCTCTCCTAAAGTTGTGTGTGTCAGGTGTTTGGTTCCAGCAATGCGAAAACTGATATATGCCATTTCTCCCAGCAAACATCTGTTTATCTTTCAGGATGCGGCCCAAACATCACTTCTGCTGTGAATTCTGCTGGGTCCCCAAGCTTGTAATTTATTGTCATTCCACAGAAGTATTTAAAATGGTCACAAAATTCTTTGACATCCCTCCTCATGAAAATGTGTCTTCAATCATTTCCTTTGCATCTACGTAGACTTGAGGCTGCTTCACTGAACATAGTAAGGCAGAAGGGATGCCAGTATCTTATGAGGTTGGATCATAAAGGGTTATGGGGCTTTCACCTTGTGCACAGGGATGCACTCACTTGGAGATTGAGACAGTCATACTGTAAGGAAGCCATGCTCTATAAAGAGGCCATGTGTCCACATCGTGGTCAGCAGCTCTAGTCATTATTCCTTCCTAGCTGGGGCCCAGACATTGTACAAGAGAGACAAGCTATCTCTTCTCAGTTTCCCTTGTGTACTTTCCAAACTCCTAACCCAGAAAACCTGCAATGCTTTAATATGGTTGCTTTATGCCTGTAAACTCTGGGCTAATTCATTACATGGTACAGAGAACTGGACCGATTTTCTGTGATTCCAAAATACTTTTTATGTACCAATATTACAGCTCCCCCTCACACTGTAGAATAATGATTTTTATTGGTCACTCAATAATTTTTATTGGTTACTTACTATACTGTGAGTTCTCAGAACCTTTGCTTTATTCATATTTGCATATTGGGTGCCAAATTAGGTGCCTAGCACATGATAAATGCTTGATACATGTTTATGGAATATGTTATTTCTTTAAGGATGTAAACTTCAAATACCATTAGATTAAATTACAGCAAAATGACGTGATCCATATTTATAGTTACCAGTTTTTGTGCAATACCTCAAAATCTATGAAGTCTCACAAATGCATATGATGAATGGCAGTGCTTCCTTAACTGCATACAAATTAAGCATATGTTAATGCACCCACACATTTTGTCTACATTAGTCCTTTTCAGATACCTTCATTGCTCTAGCCTCGCCCAGAATCACTCTTAGAGCTCACTTAACCTTAGCTAGTTCAGAGAAAGCTTGCCTTTCTTTCCTGCCACATAAATCATGCCTGGGCATAAAACACTCCTTGAAATCATCCCTGTTAAATTAGCGCAGAACATGACAAAGGGCTGGACTCTGGCTTCTGAGCCCAGCAGACAGTCTGACTGTTAGATACTTAACAGATTTCTTCATGCAATATGCACACATCCTTTAACTAACAGTGGTTTGCACATTGCTTCTTTGATTGTCAAATACTCTTATTTTTATGCAGCTGGAGTAAGCCAAGAGAGTGGAGTTTTTGTTTTCATTGCCAGCTTTAGCTGACTATATATGGATACATATTATGTGCTCACACAGATATGGAACACATATATGTATATTCACACCAAGTTTTCTCCATCAGATTAGCAGCCTGACTTGGCTCTACTCTAGTTTAGAGCTCCTGGTAATCCTTCAGGGAATGCTGTACACTTGCTCCTCCATGTGCTGCAGAGGAGAATCTGTGCCAGCTCTACAAGATGCCAGGCAGAAGCTTCACTCCAGCTTCACATTTTTGTTGGGTTTCAGGTGAATCTTCAACTTAATTTCCACATGTAAATTATGCCACTTCTTGGATGTCTAATTTCCTAAATAGCATTGCAATAATCCACACAAGCCAGAAAGCCATGCAAAGGGGCTGAGAGTAGAATCTACTCAAAATATAAATATACCCAAAACTTGAACCACGGTTTCTGCTTGGGATGTGTGGTGGCATGCCAGCCCACGAGCCACCAAAATGTGAGGTAGGATTTCCTGGGATGAAGAAGTGAGGTCACACTATGAGTGGTGGAAGAGAAGAAAGAACGTATTGGCAGCATAGCAGTCATTGACCTAGGGCCTTGATTTGAGAAGAGTCTACATTCAGTGACTTAGTAAATTACATTTAAAAAAAAAGATACAGAGAGAGGTTGTCAGGCGTGGTGATGCATGCCTGTAATCCCAGCACTCAGGAGGTTGAGGCAGGAGGGTTGCAAGTTCAAGGCCAGCCTGGGCTACAAGTGAGTTCAAGGACAGCCTGAACTGCATAGTGAGACCCTGTCTCAAAAAGACAAAAGACAGACAGACAGACAGACAGACAGACAGAGGGAGAGCGAGAAAGAGAGAGAGAGAGGGAGAGAGACAGAGAAAGAGAGGTCAAACATTGACCAAATGTAAGTCGTGTGCTAGGAATTTTTCTAGATACTTTACATATTGCCTGGGTACTTTGCACCATGCTCTTGGCTGTAATTTAATGTTTCTGAGCCTGTTTCCCTATCTAGGGTGATGGCACATCCCACCATCGCTTTCAGCAACAGTCTCCTCTGCCTGCACTATATGGTGCTGTCTTACTACCTTCGTTTTTCTTGTTTTTCTTTTCTGACTACAGAAAAAAAACCTTCCCAGTTTCCATCTTTGATATCAATTATTCTTTCTTGTATCTTTAAATATTATCTCTGAGTTGGCCCTCTTCCTTAGCCTATAAATGTTCTCAAATCTGGACACATCTCAATTAACTGTTATCTCCTCCAATGACATTTGCTATTCTCTACTTCAAGAAATGTTGAACCCCTGAGTGCAATGTTCAAGCCCTTCTAAATGTTTGAAAGAATCTCGCCAGACTTTTTCTACTTCCCTCCATTCATACCATCATTTCTTGATCTATCATATTCTGTACCTTTTGTCTATATTATTTTGTATCCTGTCCCCCAAACTGCTTGAATTTCTCTGCACCTTTGAATATACACATGTACTCTTCCTTTTGTTGTCTCTGTCCACTGAAATCTTACCTATATATGAAATAAATCTAAAATTGCAGTTCCTCCAGAATAAACCAGGACTGACAAAATGAAATTTCTCTCCTCCATGGGTATCAACCCATTGCAGTACAATAACAAATGATCCATAAACCTCAGTTGCTTACTGAGTTTATTTCTTATTCTTGTTGTATTTAGGTTGTGAGCCTTCTCATTCTGGGACCTAGACTAAAAGGGCAGCCCAACCCTGGGTCATTTCTGTATCTGAATGAAAGAGCAACTCAGCTAGTGGAAATTCAGACTCTTAACATCTTATGCTTGGAAGTGACACCTGTCTGGTTCTCCCACATGTTATCTACCAAAGCACATCACAGTCTAAAGTCTGTAGGGGTGGGGTTGTCTAATCTCTTGTAGAAAAGGGAGGGACAAATAAATGCTAATATGATCCATTGATATTTTGCTTATATGTGTTATGGCATGAAAAACAATATTCCTTGATATGTGCTTTAATATGGGTGGACCTTGAAAACATTATATTAAGTGAAAACTATAACCAGACATAGACCGTATTTTGTATGATTCCAAGGATGTCCCTCAGATATGGTTCATAGGAGTGATTATAGTGAAAGTAAAAAAGACGAGAGGTGATTTTTATAGAATTTATTAGAAAAATAATGATAGCTACTGAAGACATGGAATGGAGAAGGTGGAAGGTCCTGGCATAGTAGCTCCCCACACCTATCTTGCCCTGCTCTGCTTCAAGCACTTTCTGGAATTTTATTAACCAAACTGCATTCCACAGAAAGCCTAGTTGGCAGCCATTGTGTTTTCTCAGGCTACTATTCAGTGTTTTCAAGATAAGGGTTTTCCTCATCATTACTTAAAGACTCTATCTTTTAAAGCTATCTCAGTAAAGAGTTTTCCAGCATAAAAGTAGGAAATTAATCTTAAGTACCATCACTGTGGTTACTGAACTATTCAGGTAAGTACCCAGCCCAATGTTTTTCTCAAATTCACCTGCACAAGGATGACCTGAGGGTTGTGAAAACAGATTGCTGTGCCCTCCCCCTAGATACCTGAGCAAGCATCACCCAAGGCGACACTGATGCTCCTGCGATGGCTTCCTCACATTGAGAACCACTGCCCTCATTTGTGCCCCATGCTCGCTTCCAAGCAGGTCATGCAGGCTTTCTTTCCTAGGTCCAGCCGCCTTCTCCTAACTTCTACACCATCCCTGCTTAACGGGATGTGATCGCAGGCAGTAACGTCAGCAGTGCCACGCCGCATCTAAAATGGAAGAGATAGAGGGATGAAAAAAGAGGTAAAAGTTTTGTGTTAATAATTGCCTTTGTTCTAAATGTTTTGCTAATCCTCCTTTCTTGTCCTTTTATCACACCAATACTGAATGACAGTTCTATCATTAGTGAGAATAATAATCATAGATATACATTTGATTTTTACAGTTTGCTATCAGCTAAGTCATTGTGTGTTTAGAGATTATAATAAAATTGGTGCAACTCCCCAGTTCACAAAATTTTCTGACCCTCCAAGGTCTTTGTGAACTTTAAGGACTAACATTTTTGACTATTCATCTCTAGTTACTATTTTCTCTTCAGTTCTACAGCCCTGTCATTACTTGCATCTTGAATTTGACACTTCACTTGCCTAGTTCCACCACCCAACGGGAAAACACAGATGTTGAACTCAAATTTCTTCCCAAATGCTAGTCCTTCAAAGCTTTGTTATACTGATTGGGAGCCCTACTGAAGATCTGCAGGGAGCAATAGGAGATTGTATAACTTTGACACACAATGAACTTACAGTTGAATATTCAACTGTAAGGTAAAAATTCTCAACATTAAAACAGATAGGAAACATTGAAACAGATAGGGAACAGTATCTACACTCAGATAGAGCCAATCCTTTGATTTCTACAAACTCTTAGAATTGTTTTATATCCAAGATTCTTCATTCACTTGTTCCACAAATATTTATTGAGTTGCTACCATAAAAAACCGGTACTGCAACAAAAATTGCAGGTACAATAACTAATGAGATAGAGTAGTGTTGGACATGGACAAATGACAAGGTTAATATTATCCTACAGACTGTGACAGGCCCATGTTCATAAGGAAAGTTGCACCTGGGATAAAGGAGGCTTCCTGGAGGTAGTAACCATAAGCTCATTCTTAAAAGATGAACTGGAATGAGCCAGATAAAGAAGAAATACACAAAGATGAAGCTAAAGAATTACTCTAGGGACAGATAACGAATGTCCTGAAATAGCATGCAAAAGGATTTTTAATTTAACATGTCAACAGTGCTCAGTATAATCTTACCCTTTGCTATTTATCCTGTTGGTAACAGAAGTCAAAGAAGGATTTTTAAATGGTGTGTGTCAGGATGAGAAGAGGGATGCTGATATAAGATGTGTAGTTTGCAAGCTCTCTTTGGCTATGGAGAGGGTAAAGATCAGTTTTAGAAATAGTTTCACAGTGTGGGAGCCTGGCAGAGTAAACTGGCAAAGTATAATAGTAGTTAGAGTAGAAGAACAGCATTAGAGGTAGGAGAAAGTTGGTAACATGCTGTATAGATGGGAATGGGACTAAAGAAAAGGAAGGAATCATCAAGGATATACTGAGCTTTCCAGCCGAGCAAATAAGATGATGGTGGTGCACTCCTTGAGAAATAGAATGCAGGAGAGGGGAGGGAGAAACAACGCTTTCTATTTTTTGAAATGTCCAGCATTAATGCCCTTGGGTCATACAAGCAGCTGGGCATAGGTTAAAACTAATTAGAAAATCTGGACTAGAAATGTAACATTTGGAATTTGTCGGCCTTTAGAGAGCAATTAAATCCATGGGCAGGGAGGAAATCACCCTGAAGCGAACCCAAGGAAGAGCCCCAGTGATCACATTCAGTTACAGGATGAGCAGAGAAACAAGAGCCGCTAAAAAAAGAGCAAGACTCCAGACAAGTCAGAAAAAAACCATGGTCTGTGTTATAGAAGCCAAAGAGGAGAGAATTTTAGAGAATGTTTCAATTTTGCTGGAAACTTTAAAAAGGTCTTCAATTGGAAGGGGAGTCTTGGGAGGGCATAACTGAGAGATAACCCTGGGCTCCATCCCCAGAGTGACTAAATAAGCAAATATTCTCTTTCTCTTTCCCTCAGTCTTATTAAAACTACTACCTGGTTTCCTGAGAATCCGTCCTTTAAACTATGTTCTTATTTCGTTCGTTCTTGGCCTCATTTGCCTCCTTACATAGTTTAAATACCATAGGTAGACATTTTCACGTTGTATCTAGCATTATTGGCCAACAGTTCTAAGAAAGTTCATACTAAACAATCTAAACTGGCATTGTCTCCTTTTATCTCCCTATTTTTTTCTTTTCTCTTTCCCTTCCTTCTTTTTTGTTCTTGCCTTTCTCTTTTTCTGCTTGCTTGCTTTCTTTTTTTTTTTTTTTCTAACTGGGGGTTAAACTCAGGGTCTTTGCATTGAACTGCATCTTCAGCCCATTTTGTTTGATTTTTATCTTTTAAATTTTTCTTTGGGAGACAGGGTCTCAAATTGCTAATTTGCTTGTAATCTTTCTATGATTCTTTGGTCTCTGCCTGCCAGACTGCTGGATTACAGATGTGCACCACCATGCCTAGTTCATATTTTCACTTTTAATCAACATCTGTGACAATGCCCATAGTACCTTTCTCAAATATTTTCCATTTCCTCAAAGCACAAATCCCCTTCAGGTTCAGCAAAATAACCCCATCTCCTACTTCAGTAGGAATACAGAGACCCCCTAGTGTGAAATTTCTTGCATAGTTTCTTTATTCACACCATAAAGCTTCTCTCATTCATTTGTCCTAAAATAGTAATTTATCCTTTTCTTATATATTAAAAGAAAAAAGAAAAAAAGGCTTTCTTTCCAGATCTAACTTGCTCACATGTGACATTAACATTTGTCTGCCAATTTTTCCTGAGCTGTCCCTTAAAACTGACTTTCCTTCTACTATAACCATTGCCTTCCAGTCAGTCTATTATTAAATTCAAGGCTTCTGTGGGTGAAATACTCTAGGAATGGCCCCCAGAATCCCCACCTGCTATTCATGACCTTATGTGTTCCTTTCCCTTACGTGTAGGTGGGACCCATGACTTGCTTCTGATAATTAGGATACAGCAAAGGGGATGAGGTGTGTGTATGGGATTAAGATACATACTGCCTGTCTTGTAAAAAAAATTCTTTTCTTGGTCATGCTGGGAGGGCTCACCCAGCAAGAAACATAAAAGTGAACTGTAGCTTCCAGTTCAGCCACCAAAACTGGTATTTGATGCAAGAGCCCACAAAGAACTGGATGCCATAATGCTGTAACAGCCACATAGCCTGGGAATGGATCTTATCTGATGTGTTGGATGCAATTTTGTGAGACCTAAAGCTGGAGACTCAGCTAAGCCATGCCTGAACTCCTGAACTACAGACACTATGACATAATAATTGTGTATTCTTTTAAGAAACAGATGTGTTGTAATATTGTTCTATAGCACCACATAACTAATTCATCTTCTATACCTCCCCCAAAACATTGCCTAAAACCTCTAGGCTCTTGAATAACGGCCATTGTTTTTTTCCTTCTATTATACTGCTTCTTGAAAGGCAAACAATACGTATTACCTCTGTCCACATTCTTATCACCCACACTGTGGTAAATGGCTTCCAATTCATGGCCATTTCTTCCACTAAATCTGGGTTGGCTTTGTGGTTTCCTTTTACTAACAGAATGTGGTTGAAATAACACTGAGTAACTTCAGAGACTAGGACTTAAAAGATCTATAGCTTTGGCTTTTATGCAGTTGGAACACATCCCCTGAGAACCCCATCACCACGCTGTGTGTAAGAAGTTCAGGCTTCATGCATAAACAATGTGCAGGAGAACCCCAAGGGAGCTCTTGGCCAAAAGGCCAGAACTGACTGCTCTCATGCAAATAGGCATTTTCCAGGGGCCCCAGCCCACACTTTTGAAAGCTGAAAATCCACCCACGTGAACCCACTTACACCCACAGAAATGTGAGGGGAAAAAAATAATGCTATTATTTTAAGACAGTATGTCTGGGGTTGTTTGTTAAGCAGTGACAGATACCTAAAACATTCACAATGCATGTCACCTGCTATTTATACCTCCCTGGAGTCAAAAAAGATTTCCAGACATCCATTGGTTTGGGTTGAGCTCCTGCCTAGATTACATAGATCAATCCAAAATGGAAGTACTAATGCTAAAGTTCCACATCTCCAAGCCAAAACTAACCTACTACATTTTTGACCTACTGGGAAATCAGTAGAATCAGAGATAATAGCCAAATTCCCAAACAAGCCAGTTTTAGCCTGCATTATCAGGAAGTCTCTTCTGCCATCACCTTTAAAGAAAAGTAACTTGGAAACAACCAATCTGCTTTTTTTCTGTTTCTGCTTTCCTCAGCCTTTTTCTATCTATAAATCCAACCTCCTTAGCTCAACTTATTGGAACATTCATTCTACTTAATAGAATGGGGTGTTGTCAGATTCTAGAGCCACAAATAAGAGTTTTAAACTAAATTTGTTGTAATTTTGTCATCTGACACTTGTAAAGCATCTCCTTTCAAGAACATTGGCTTTGTTTCAAAATGCAGTGGGCTTTTTTGTTTTTGTATTTTTCTTTCTTGACAGCTTCAAGGGATGACATTAGTGAAGCTGTTTGTCTTCCTTGATGTTTCTTCTCCTTTCATTTCTGTGTCTTACTCCTGACTTGATTTTTTCTGCTCATCCACTAAATATAGATGTCCTACAAGATACTGTACTTAAGTATTTCTCTTTGTACATTTTTTCTTGATAGTCTCATCCAACCTCATTGTTTTAAACATTGCCTCTATGTAGATAACATCTAAATCTTTTAAGAGGCATAATGATTAGAAATTCAAGATCTGGAAATGGGCCAGACAGAATTTTAATCCTGGATCTACCAATTACCAGTCATGTGACATTGAGCAAGTGGTTCGACCTCTGTGAACCACCATTTTCCCCTCTCATAAATCTGGATAATAATAGGATCTTTTCACAGGGGTATTACTTCAGCCCACCATAGAATAGGTACTCAGTAAATCAGTCTTTTTCAATGTATTATAATTTTTCATGCTACTGTTATATAAGAAAAAGAGTAATGCTTGCATCACATGCTCTCAGGTAAATGGAATGGTTCAGCTCAGATTAAAGACAATTGGTCTGAGTGCTCTGATCCCTCTAGTCTGTCAAGCTAACCTTCTAGGGGAGGATCAATAGAATTTAGGCCTATATACCCATTATTGAAACACCAGTGGAAAGTTTTACACAAAACAGCATCAATTATTATCTTTATATCTGATTCTAATCTCTCTCCAGGGTTGCAGGCCCACACTAACAACTCTCTGCTGAACTCTTCACCACCTCCATCCCAAAACCATATGGTTCTCCAAGTGAGGCCCCCATGTCAGTAGCAGCAGCAGCAGCACCTGAGTACTTGGAAATGCAAATTCTCCAGCTCCAACCTAGACCTACTAAATCAGTAACTCTAGGGATAGTCTCAGCCATCTGTATGTTAACAAATGCTCAGGTCATTTTACTACATGCTAAACAGAACCTGTGTGTGACCTACAGTCATCTCAACTCAGGGGCCAAACCTCCTCCCCCTCTTTTGTTCCCTCTTTGAGTGGATTAGTTCCACTGCCCTTCCAACTACCTGGAGTAATCCTCCCCACCCTCTCTTTTTGTAAACTGTATTAGGATCCATCCTATGGGATTTACTGCTGAGCTACGTTCCCCAGCTCTTCTTCTTCTTCTTTTTTATTTTTATTTTTATTTTTATTTTAAGACAAGATCTTGCTAAGGTGTCCAGATTGGATTCAAACTTGCAATTAGGTCTGTTACCTCTGTCTCCCCAGTAGCTGCCTCCCCAGGTAGGCACTACCACACCTGGCTCTCTGACCCACTCTTGATTCCTCTATTCCACCTGTTTTCTTTGCCTAATCAGTCACCAGTTCTGTATTTGCCACTAACAATGCTATTGATTACTCACTGTCTCTTCTTGGCTCTGTTCCCACCATGATTCCCCGAAGGAGAAGCTAGCCTATCACTCCCAAACCAATTCACTTAAAAGCCAAATTGCCTACAACCAATTTCACTAACAGCTAGTTAGAATAAAACAAATTCACTTAAAAATTAATTCCATGCAGTCAAGTCTGCCTATTATTTTGTTCATGACTTCTACCACTTGATAAATTTATCAAGTCCTTCACCCATCCAGATGTTTAAGAAATGTCTACTGGTTATTTTTCTATTTTTTTTTTTTACACTTTAGTTTTATTCCATTTAACTCATGAATTATCTGGAGTTTGTTTTGGTTTCAGGCATAAAGTGAAAGTCAAATAGCCTGCCTGCTTACTGTGCAAAGAAGAAAAGCTCCTCATTTACAATTCTAAACCCGGAGTTCTCAGCCACTTACAACTTTATTCCCCTTCGGGCCAAGCAGAAAGATCAAAGACAATAACCAGGAAGCAGTGTGACGTGCAGGATTGTTGGTTCACAAGGGGTGACTGTCCTACTTTCTACGTCTGACGTACTTTCTCTGAGAGACCTCAGTAGTAGCCTGAAAAGAGCTTATTTGCTGGAACCTAAGGCAGAAGTGTTCTCGGGCAAATTAATGTGAAAACCTTTCAATATTTTTTTAAAACATAGTATAAATCGACCTTCCAGATCTGTAGGTTCTGCATTTGGAAATTCAATGAATAGAGGGTGAAAAAGCCTCAGAATAAATGTTACTTATGTGTACTAACAGTTGTGTCACCAAATGGACTCAGAGCTGAATGAGGATATGACTTCACACAGTCTCCCCCAATGGCAATTGATATCACACACACGTGTATGCACACACATACAAAGGATCCTGGCACACAAACAATCACCAATCCTGTTCAGATTTCTCATTTTACTTAGTTCTATGCAATTTTGTCACATACCTAAGTTATCCACATATGTCACATAACTGCCCTCACAGAAAAGACAGAATACTTCCATTATCACAAGGGTCCCTAGTGTTGCATATATAACTAAATCTCCCTACCTTCTGATATATGGGAAATAAACCTACTAGATGTCTGGCACTGTTGGGGCAAAATAACAAACTTATAGATATTTCATGATTAATTGGAAGACTGACCAAGTTGCTGTTCTGCTGTCTCTGGTAAATTCAATTGACCCAGACAATGTCAGAGCGATTGCCTATACCTTAAGACACTTTGGGCTGACCTGTGCTCATTCAGTCAAATTTCTCTCTCCAGAACAACTCCTATATTATAGTAATGTCCTTAACTATTTTCATTCAGTCACGTCTCTCCCTCTGGAACAATTCCTATATTATGGTAATGCCCTCAAGTTCAGTCATTCTGTAAGAGTCCCCTCCCCTGGTTCCTGAAATGTTTCTATTGTTTCAAGACTAGCCTGCCTGTCAATATATGATTCAATGTATGTAACCAATTATGTAACATTTGGTCAATTGTTTTGCACCTCCCACTGCTAATTCTTTATAGACTAAACTCCTTCCAGATTTGGGGCCATAGCTAGGGAGGAATTATCCCCTACAACTGTCCACTGGCATGAACTCCAACAGTCCACTGGTGTAAAGATTAAATGCTGCCATTTGATATAGGAAAAATGATCCCAGACCTCCAAATGATATGGGGGTATGAAACTCCCAACCTACTATACGTCCAGCGCGAGTTCGTGTTCTCTAAAATCCAAGAATGGGCCTTTAATCCCAACACTCGGGAGGCTGAGGTAGGAGGAGTGTTGTGAGTTTGAGGCCGGCTTGGGCTACAATGCGAGCGCAAGCCTGGCCTGAGCTACATAGTGCGACCCTGCCTCGAAAAACTAGGGCCAGGAGTTTGGCTCAGTGGCGTAAGTACCTGTCTGGCAGGCGCGAGGCTGTTGAGTTTGATCCCTGGTGCTACAAAAAAAAAAAGATCAAAGAATGGATTTTAGGAACAACGGAGGGTAAGAGCAGAAGATATTTATTGAGAGAAAGAAAGCTTGTGTCTGAGGGACAGGAGGGAGCCCTAGTGGGTTGCCAGAGACTGTCATTTCTAGGGACTTACAGAGTAAAACCACGATGGGGAAGACTGGGAACTCACAAGGCAGAGGGGCATAAGGTGGGACATAACCAAGGTTAACCAATAAGATTAATTGCTCAGGTAGAATTGATTAAATCAAGGACAAATGGGGAAGCAAGTCATGTAATGGGGGGGAGGGAGGCTTAACGACAGTGACTCTTCCTGTAAGAGGTTGGGATGCTGACTTCTGACTTCCTCAGGGTGATAGAGAACTATTTAGAATATCAATCCTTAGGATATAGGTGCATTTGTTTTGCCTTTTGTCTTGATATCTGACCCACAGCAACAGGTGTGTGTCTCTTCCAAGGTCACAAGGCATCTGGTCCTCTGTGCTGGTTTCCTTGAAGGCCTAGCCCTGTCTGACTGCCTATAATATTTCTGTGTAACTCAGTTGCCTGTAACAATCTTATCTCCTTGGTGCAAAAAGTTTTCCTTTTTGATTTGGTTTGGTTTTGCTTGGCTTGGAAAATTTCCTGTAACAGCACGAGTTTGTGTTCTCTAAAATCAATGAATGAATTTTAGGAACGACGGAGGTTAAGAGCAGAAAACATTTATTGAGAGAAAGAAAACTTCTGTCCAAGAGAGTGACAGAAGAGGTCCTGAGTAGGTTGCCAAAGACTGTCTTTTTTTGGGACTTTATAGAGCAAAACCATGAGGTGAGGTGGGTGCAAGATGGGGGAAAATGGAAACTCCCAAGGTCGGCATAAGGTGGGACAGAATTATGGTCAACCAATAAGATTACAAGTATAAGTGCTCAGGTAAGATTGATTAAATCAGAATCCAATAGGGAAGTGAGTCACTTAGCAAGTAGGAATAAGGCCTTTGCCTATTGGGGCTTGGATTAGTGGCTTCTTCTGACTTCCTCAAGGTGATACCTACTTAGAATATCAACCTTTGATGTTTATCCTTAAGATATGCCTGCATTTGTTTTGTCTTTTGTCTCAGAGATCTGGCCTGCAGCGGAGGTGTTTGTTTTCCCCATAGTTGCAAGGTATCTGGTCTGCACTGGCTCCTTCCAGCCCTGTTTGACTGCCTATAATATTCTAATTTAGCTGCCTGTAACACTTCCACCTTCTATTCTTCTACACCGCTGCCCCAACTCATGATAGTGATTAATCTATGCATTCCTATAATTTGTTATTTAAAGAATATTATATAAATGGAATCACAAAGTGTGCAGCCTTTTAGGTTTTGTTCTTTTCACTCAGCATAGTTCCCTTCAGATCCATCCAGGTCATGGCATGTGGCTCTTAATGGCTAAGCTGCACTCTGTGGCATTGTTGGGGCACAATTATAATGTAAGAACACATTTCTAAAATAGTTGACTTATAGGTATTTCATGATCAATTAAGAGGTCTCTGACCAAGTTTTTTTCTGCTGCTTCTGCTGAACTCAACTGACCTTGACAGTGTCTAAAGCCCAGCTACAAACCTCTGATGAGCACTGAGTTAGAGTAACTGTCTGTACCTTAAGGCATCCTGGACTAGTCAAGGACACCCTGTAAGGGCCCCCTCCCTGGACTGTTTCTATATTATGGTAATGCCTTTAACTATGCTCACTCTCTAAGGGCCCCCTCCCCTTGTTCCCCAGAGTGTCTCTATATTATGACAAATAATTTCTTTGTTTCAACAAATCTGTTTAAGATTAGCCTGCCTGTCAATGTATGATTCAATGCATGTAATCAGTTATGTAGCTTTTGTCATTGCTTTGTACTTCCCACTTTTAAATGCTATATAAACTAAATTCTTTCTAAATTCAGCACCATTGTCTTTGTGAAATTATCCTGCAACAGTCCACTGGCATGAAGACTCAACAATCCACCAGCATAAAGAATAAATGCCACCTTTTTATCTCCTTGGTGCAGAGTCTTCCTTTTGGCTTTGTTTGGCTTGGGAATGTTCTCACAACAGCATGAATGTACCACAGCTTCTCTAGTCATTTGCCCATTTTAGATCTGAGTAGCCCATTTTGGAGCTATTACAAATACAGATGCTGTAAAAATCTGTGGAAAGTTTTACTGTATTTTCAATAGAACACCCTTTCATTTGCTTGTAGGCTACCCAGCTACTGAACAACACTAATGGGATTTCATTACTCCCCGAAGCTCACACTCTATGGCCTGGAGCCTGGAGTTAAGTCCGTAGTGACGTTATCCTTCCCACCTTCCCACCTCCCCACTGGTGCTGCTGATACAGGGAAATGATCTCAGTGGAAGACCTACAAATGATATAGGGGAATGAAACTTCCAAACTACTATATGTCTGGCGTGAGTTTGTGTTCTCTAAAATCGAAGAATGAATTTTAGGAATAACAGAGGGTATTGAGAGAAAGCTTCTGTCTGAGAGAGACAGAAGGGGTCCCGAGTGGGTTGCCAGGGACTCTATCATTTCTAGGGACTTCATAGAGTGAAACCATGAGGTTACATGGATACAAGGCATGGAAAAATGGGAACTTGCAAGGTGGGCATAAGGTGTGACATAACTATGGTTAGCCAATAAGACTAACTGCTCAGGTAAAACTGATTAAATCAAGGACAAATGGGGAAGTCAGTGACATAGTATGGGAGGGCTGTTTAACAGCAGTGACTCTTCCCATAGCGGGTGGGGTGCTGACTTGTGACTTCTTCAGGGTAATAGAGAACTATTTAGAATATCAGTCCTTAGGATACGGGTGCATTTGTTCTGTCTTTTCTCTTGATATCTGGCCCGCAGCAAGAGATGTGGGTCTCTTCCAAGGTCACAAGACATCTGGTCCTCTGTGCTGGCTCCTTTGAGGGCCTAGCCCTGTCTGACTGCCTATAATATTTCTAACTCAATTGCCTGTAACACTGCAAGAGCCAGAATGGCCTCTAGAGGTGTCCACTCCCTAACATTACAGCCAGGGAATATGCTACCTTCCTGGCAAAGAGGACTTGGCTGATGTAATTTGACGTATGGCGTTTAACACAGGTGGATTATCATGGATTATAGGTGAAGCCAAACTAATGACATGAGTCTTTAAAGGCAAAAAAATTTCTCCAACCAAAAGCAGAAAATGTGAGGCAGAAGGGGAGGTGAGAGACCTGAAGTGTGAGAAGGGTTCAGCCTACCTTTACTGGCTTTGAAGACAATGGGGACCACAAACCAGAGAAAGCAGGCAGCTACCAGAACTGGAAATGACCTTCAGCTGAGATCAGCCGTATGCAGGCGTGGAACTGAATTCTATCAATAACCTGAATCAGCTGAACTATTTTCTTTCCCAAAGCCTCCAGAGAGGGGCCAGGCACTTAGCTGATTTCTGTCCAGAGCAAAAAAGACATCTGAGTCCACACAGACTTCTAACTTAAATAACTGTAAAATTAATAAATTTCTATTGTTTTAAAATACTAAGTGTTACGGTTTGCACCTAGATGTCCCCCCAAAGCCTCAGCAGTCATGGGGTGTGGGTGCTTTCATAGGTGGCTGAAACTAGAGCTCAGTGTTGATTCATGGTCAAATGCTGGGATTCAGGGTGTGCATGCTACACCCGCCCTAGGGCAGATAGGCTGCATACAATATAACAGACAGAAAGAGGGCTGGCCCTGCTCTTTCTCTCCCTTGCTTCTTTTTGCTGTCTTCGGCCACCAGGAACTGTTGCTCCTCTGTCATGTGCCACCCTGCCTTGGAGACAGCTGAATATGGACTGAAATCTCTACAAACTGTGAGCTAAATAAACCTTTCCCCCTTATTTTGTCTCAGTAATGAGAAGAGTAAGACACTAAGTTTATGTCACTTGTCAATGGCAATCATCAACAATGACACAGGTGACTATGAATGAGAAAACACTAAAGTCAATCTTACAGATACAGAAAAAAATTAACTCCCAACCTGCTAGACATCAGATGTGCCAAGTTATGTCCCCTAAATACTGAAGAATGAATTTCAAGGGACAAAGGAGCTTATGAGTAGGAAAGGTTTACTAAGAGAAAGCTCCTGAGAGATAACAGGGGTTCTAAATGGGTTGGCCACTGAGGCCCTTTATCAAGGATAATTTATACATGGATCAGACTACAACCAACCTAGATTATAATCTATAACATGATGGTGAACTTTTTAGAGACAAGTGATTTCCCAAAACCCACTTAATTTTCACAAAGTGCCAACACCACAATTAAACCTGAATATACAATGCTCAGCTCCTGGGCAATTTGGCTCAAGGGCTGAAAGAGAGGGATCTGCGTGGCACCTGCTGCAGCATGTGTGCCCTAGGTTTGCCACCACTGGTCTATAAGATTACAAATATAGCCCTTAGCTAATATTGATCCAATAGGGTAATGAGACATGCAGAAAGGGTATAGGGAGAGATCAAAGACATTTTTGTGAAAGGAGGGGAGTATAGCTCCAGCTATTCTGGTCACCCGCTTATGTGTCTGGTCCCACTGGACGAGATGGTGCTAATTAAAATATAATCTCATTTTCAGGAATTATTGAGCAATTATTCATTATCAGATGTCGATTCCAGTTATACCCTTCCCCATCTTAGCCTGCTTGGATTGTCATAAGAAAATACCAGAGTGGGCAGCTTCAACAACAGAAATTTCTTTTCTCGCTGTTTTAGAAGTCAAGGATACAGGGGCTGGCAGCTTGGCTACTGCTTATCTCTAGGGAATCATGCAGGGCCTTGCTATTGCTTCTCCATTCTGAGGCCTGGTGCGCTTTGGATTTTCCTACAGTCACAATTCTGATGTCTTTATTTTTTCTGCTGACCTCCTTGAGTCAGTCCCTCTCTGTATATTAATTTCTAATTTAGCTGCCCATAATACTACCTTTGTCACTTAGGAGCTTCGCGAAATCTCTGAGCTTTTGTGTCCTCAAGGTTGAAAGGAGTATAACTTCCTGTTTAGGTTGGCTCACAGAGGTTCTGGGGCAATTCCAGGGGAGAATTCACGTAAAATGCCTCATGTACAACAGATTAACCAGAAGTAACCTCCTTAAACATGCCAGCTGTCCCCACATCATGGCTTTGTCTTGCCTCTGATGCTCTTATTTCTTCACATCTACCTAGCAGCTCATCTTCTAAGACCCAGCAGGAATCAAAGTATGATCCACCAAATAGATGTAATATCCATTTACAAATTTTTGCAGTGTACCATCCTTATCTCTCCAAGTGAGCACAAGATTTGAGCTCTGTTCCTTCTGACCACTAGAAAAAAAAAATGTGGACACATAAAGAGACACCAAGGATGGCACAGAGAAGAAAAACCGAGCGAGGACACAGCAAGAAGGCTGCATCTGTAACCTAGGAGAGGCCTCAGGAGAAGCCGAGCTGCCAACACCTGCATCCTTGACTTCCAGCCTCCAAAACTCCAATAAAATGAATTTCTGTTGTTGAAACTGCCCAGTCTGGTATTTTCTTACAGCAATCTAAGTAGGCCAAGATGGGGAAGGGTGTAACTGTGGAATAGACATCTGATAATGGATAATTGCTCAATAATTCCTGAGTGTGTTTGGCTTTGTTTAGAGTTGACTTTACATTTAATGTGGGGTCAGAGAAGAAGTTTATTTTAGTGTGGTGGCACGTGCCTATAATTCTAGATGTCAGGAGGCTGAAGCAAGAGGATCAAGTGTTTGAGCCAGCCTGGACTACACAGTGAGACTCTACCTCAAAAAAAAAATTATATTTCAACTGGACATGGTGGTACACCCTGTGATCCCAGGTCCTTGGGAGGCCAAGGCAGGATTACAAGTTCAAGGCTACCCTCAATATCTTAGCAAGAGCCTCTCTAAAAAAATTTTTTTAAGTTACAGAGTGTAGCTCAGTAGTTGAGTCCTTGCCTTAGCATGTCTGAAGCCCTGGGTTTTACCCTTAGCACCACAAAAGATTAATAAAAAATTATATTTTAATTCACTATACTTTTATGAAAATAGAACTTCAAGGACTACCATGAACTTTTCATAGTAGTTCCCCAGGGTAAAACTAAGGAATGTTTGCATCTCTATCTCTTCACAAAAGTAGCCACTCTTTAGTTCCAAAATACAAAAGACAAAGCTAAATATAAATCATAACATTTTGTAATTTTCTAAGATTTCCCTTTCTATCAAAACCAGGTCATTGATCATTTAGTAACTGCCCATGACTGACAGCATGTTGGAGGAAGCAATGGAGGCTCCTATGTAAAGGGCCCTATAATTCTAACGATGAAAGCTATTGGATAATCAGTCTGTACCTCTGCAGACTGTAAATAAAAATGTCTCTAGTATGTGCCCTGTAACATGTTAACAATTGTTTGTTATTTCATCTAATAGCATGCATTGCCAATAGGCATTTGTCTATTATTCATTGGTCATAGTTGTATTTTCCCATCGCAACAATTACATTGGCAGCAATGTCTAAAGGTGAGAGGGAAGGAATGAAAGAGAGAAAGAAAGGGAGAAGAGGTGTCACTTTGGACCATCATAACTATGCTTCCACAGCTGTAGCTTTGTGCCGCATCACAGACTGCAGGGGCAGCCGTATTGCTGTGCTTTCAAACACGCTATGGTACAGACTTGCAAATAACCTAAGAGCAACCTCGCCTCTCCAAACCATCCTGTTACTCCTTGTCTTGTCTCATTACTGATATGAAAGAATTTTCCTGAAGGATATAATTTATTAATTATGTTTTAGTCATTATTATGAATTTATTCATGTATTATTTACCTCCTTGGAGAGATTGCAAGCTCCTGAAGATGGGCTAGAGATCTCTAGTTTACTGTTGATTTCCAGAAATATGCACAGTGCCTGGTCTATAGTAGATAGTAATAAATATTTGTTTAATGAATGAAACCCAGTTCTCAGGAAAAATTCCACCTGATCTTTAGAGAGGGAAATGCTGCTTCCATAAATCACATTGAATCCCACTTTTCTTTAGACCCTGGCTGAATTCTTTTAGACTCTTAACTATTTGAGTGTTCTAAATAGGGAAGCCTTGTGAGGAACATGATCCAGTCTCTTCTTGGCTCCCTAAAGGCAAAGTCTGGCCCAAACCAGATTTGTTCTCACCTCTTTTTCTTCATTCATGCCTCTTCCTCTCCCTGGGAAGCTCTTCTCCTCTGTCTTTTCAGATTCTTTGACTCCATGTGTCACACACAACCCTGCTTCTTCCACAAAACTTGGCCCAGCTATTGAATTGGATAGTGGTTATTCCCTGGTTTAAATTCCTATTACACTGATTATCATATAATTTCCCTTTTGTTGAATCACATCAAACCTGCCTGCCCCCACTGGGCAATATGCTATTGGAGCTCAGTAACTGAAGAATACATCTTAACTGCATGGAACACAGGCCTCCTGCTGCACAGCAGAAACTCAACACACTTGCTTGTGAACTGCTTTTCCTAAAGTGAGCAGAATGTGCTCACCCATCTGCTCACATCTCTGCCCCTCCCTTCTCTCTCCTCCCCAAAAGACAGAGATGCCAAATCAACCGGTCCTATTCAGAACACGAAATGTGCCTTGCTTCCTTCTAGGAGGATGTCTGTCAAACATCACTCATTTATTTAACTGTTATTTAGTGGGAAATTATTGAACAAGCCAGGCACTATGTTAGCCCTTGGGGATACAGCAATGAGAAGACTTGCATTCGCATCACAGGAGAAGACAATGAATATATCCGCATGCAAATAGAATTATTTTAACTAGTCTTGGGAACCAGGGGCTAATTTTTTTTCTTTTTTTGTAGGGCTACCTAAGCTGACTGATTATTGCTCAGTATTTGTACCATGTAACTATACAGAGATAAAAATGGTAGGGTTTGAATTTTTAAAATAATGAAGGAGTAAAAGCCCCACATTATCTTCTAGCTTAAACTACATGTTCCAACCTAGAAGCATAGGACCAAAAGAATATGGTTCTAGAGGCCAGGTTTTTAAACCTCTATCAGACCCATTTACTAGATCGTGTTTCTATTTTCACACTTTGTGTGCTACACCATAGTGAAAGCTGGGACATACCTGTCGGTCAAAAAACTCTCTCTTGAGATTTTTGTTTTTCTTTTTAATATTGTCTCACTCTTTGAGCTCATGACCTTGGAAGCGCCCACAAGAAATTATCTCTTAGATTAGAAGCTTTAAAGTTATCTCAGTCCTTTATTTTACACTAATTAAAACCTTGTATACAGGAATACCATAGAAGAAACAGAAACAAACCCATGAACCTAGAGACATTTGATTTGTGAAAAAGGGGCCAAAATGTGTGCTGGAGAGAAACAGCCTCTTTAACAAATGCTGCGGGTGAAACTGGATCTCCACACACAGAGCACTGAAACTAGATCCCTATCTCTCGCACTGTACTAAAATCAAATAAAAATGAAATAAAGAGCAAGGTAAAAGACCAGAAACTTGCAACTATTATAAGAAAACAGAGAGGAATCAATTCAAACCATAAGCAACAGTGAAGACTTCCCGAATAGCACAGGAAATAATATGAAGGATCAACAAATAGGATTATATGAAATTTTAAAAGCTTCTGCACAGCAAAGGGTAACAGAGTGAAGAGAAAATTGACAGAAAGTGAGAGAATCTTTGTGAGCCACTCTCCTGATGGAAGATTAGTGTCTAGAATATATAAAGAGCCAGGCAAGGTGGTAAGTGCCTAGAATCCTAGCATTCAGAGAATTACCACGTGTTTGAGGAGAGCCTGGATTGCATAGTGATTCAAGGCCAGCCTGAAATACATAGCAAAACCCTGTCTCAAAAAACAAAGCAAAATGAAACAGGATATATAAAGAACTCAAAAAACCCTACCCCCCAACAAATAGTATAATCAACAAGTGGGTAAACGAGCTAAACACTTCTCAGAAGAAGTACTAATAGCCAACAAGGATAAGAAAAAAATGTTCAACAACTCTAGCCATTACAGAAATGCAAATCAAAACTACTTTGAGATTCCATCTCACTTCATGCAGATGGAAAAAGAAAACAAAAACAATCTATGCTGGTGAAGTTGTAGGGGGGAAAGGAATATGTCTACAATGCTAGTGGGAATGTAAATTAGTACAATCACTAAGAAAATCACTATGGAAGTTCCTCATAAACCTAAAAATAGAAATATCATTTGATCCTGTCATGTCACTACTTGGTATATCTCCCCCAAATCATAGACATTATATTGCAGCAACACATACACACCCTTGTTTATAGTAGTGCAGTTCACAATAGCTAAGCTGTGGAAACAGCCTAGATCCTCTTCAACAAATGAGTAAATATAAAAATGCTGTATGTACACAGCAGAATATAAGAATGAAATTATGTTCTTTGAAGGAAAGTGGGTAGAACTGGAGACCATCATGTTAAGTGACACAAGTCAGTCTCAGAAAGTTAAATATCTCCAGGAGTGGTATGGCATTCCTGTGGTCCCAGCACACAGAAGGCTGAGGCAGGAGGATCACCATGAGTTCAAGCTCAGCCTGAACTACATAGTGAATTCAAGGCCAGACTGAGCTACATAATGAGACCCTGTCTCAAAAGAATAAACAAATAAATAAAAATTTAAATGTTTAAAAGTTAAATATTACTTATCTTGTAGGAGGAATCTAAAAGTGAATACAATTATATTAAAGAAAACATGACAAGAAACTAGAAGGCAGACTTTTAGAGACAGGGAGGGGATCAAGGGCGAGGGAAAGGTAGATTGGGGTAATGGGGATAAAAATAATAAAAATGTATTATTTGTATGTACCAATATACCAAAGCAAATCACATTATTCTGTATTACTAATATGCACTAATTAAAAATAATGCAAAAAATAAAATTTCTTCCATTGAGTGATTGTATGAGGGGGAGGTAGGTGATACTTAGACTAGATTCAGAACATTTTTAAAGCAGGCATATTTCTCACTAGTATTGTTCTTTATGTGAATAGGTCTCCTGAGACCTTCATCCTGTAGCTAAATAGCATCCAGTAATATTTCGTTTCTAACTTCATTTTAGAGCTAATATTATTTTCATGTAAAATTGCACTATTTTCATTAACATAGATCATGAATAAAAACCATCAAAAGCTGGGGGTGGTGGCCACACATTATATCCCAGCACTCTGGGGCCAGAGTCTGACCGCAGGAGGGTCGTAAATTTAAATCCTGCCTGGGCAACTTGGAAACTTAGTGAGACTGTCTCTAAATAAAAAATCCAAAAGGGCTGGAGATGCAGCTCAGTGCCAAGTCCCTGGATTCAATTCTGAATTTTAAAAAAAAGGCTATCAGAAAGCAAAAGAAGTTGTATATTGTCGGGCGCCTGTCCCGGCCGGCAGGAAGACACACGACACACTAGCGGCGAGGTGAGACAGCTTTAATCGTCCCTGGTGGGTTACGCTCCAAGAAGCCTCCCACGCGTCCGCTATGAGCGGCTCCTATGTGCTTCTCGCCCTTTTCGTTCCTTCTTCTTCTACTACCCGCTCGCAGGCGGGAGCCCACTTAAATACC